>DWEI01001184.1:0-17584 GCA_018245875.1 Mysoria ambigua | reverse complement strand
CTGACGCGTAGGCCGAGTACCGCCCATTCACTAATTCGACGGTATGCGAAACACCTTCTAGTCGCCTGTTAAACAAATGATTTTGATATACTAATTGCCACGCGAGCGAAGCCGCGAGCACATCTAGTGTTATAAAAAAATATAGTTTTGAAATATATTAATTCATTATGATAATGAGCATATTTGCACACATCATATACATATTTAGTTATCAAGTCACACTTTTTTATACAAAAAATGATTTATATTAATGTTATACTCTAAAATATATTACTGTTTTCGCAATTAAGTTTTTCCCGAATGAATTTTGGACAGTTTTTTGATGTTATTTAATTTTACATTGTATATTTAAAACTAGTAAACACGTAGAAAACAAACAAATCTCTTTCATAAGACCTAGGAATGAAAAGCAAATATATTATCTAATATACCAATATCTAATACGTAACTATAAATACATATTAATACACGTACATTCATATACATAACATGTTTTATAACGGCTGAGTTAAAATGAAGATTAATGCACGATTCATGTAATATCTTTGTAGAATTAATAAAGGTATCAACGCGGGCAACGTTCTTGGCAGGTGGTGCAGGTGGCGTGAGTTTCATCTCGGAGACTGCTGCCAAGTGCTTTATGCGCTTTTGCATTCATCATTTTTATAGCTCACACCTTATAAGCTTTTGACATAGCTGCCTGCGTTCCAGCGAGAGAGCTTGATAACTTGCTGCTGCGTTAAAAAAAGACAAAAAGTTACACCATGCCTGTATACGCCGGACAGGTGGACAGAAGACCATAGTAAACTCCAATGATTCACCTGTCATGTTATACGTCCTCTACAGAATAGGTAGTGAGTCTGTTGCTATTCATCGGACATAAATATAGACACTGAGCCACTGTTAGGAACTTCAATTTGGAAAAATTACATTTTAACATTTTAATTTTTCGGTATTCATACGGGACAACAAGTAAGAAAAACATCAGCGTCTCCTGTTATGAGCCGATTATTAGATACAGCAAGAAATTCAGTGAAACAAAATACGTATATGTATGCAGATACAAACAGTATTATATGTACATAATATGCGTCTTTACGAAAAGCGATGATTGGCATATGTTAAGAACAGAAAGGCGGTTTGCGCTAACTTATGTTAAAGCCACTTGACTAAAGTTACGCAATAATTACAAGCGTTCCATAGGGGCTCGTTACGCATTTAATGGATGAAGCCTCATCAAATTAATGAGAAACATGTGTAGGAACGGAAACAGGAAATTAATTAGGAATGAATAGTTGACTCTCCATGGAATATTATGGAATTCTTAATATTAAATATTATTCGCATTTATTTTCAGAATTTTAATTAGTCAGAGTATAATGGAAAACGATTCGTGTTAGTACTCATAATATTAAATATCTTTCGGGTATGCTTTCATTATCTATACTACATTATTTAGTCAGAGATTTATTGCTAAAAATCCGATAAAATTGATTATGATTCATAATATTTTAGTTTTATATTTATTTTCTACATCTACATCTAAAATTATATTCAATTTTAAGTCCCACTGTAAAAGCGACCCGAAGATTATGAATCTCGATTATTATCTATTGCAAAAGAAAATAGTAAACATTAAATATAGGTACTCAATGTCTTATAGGTATAGTTACGAACAGTGAAGAGAATCATAGTTAACGAGTATCAATCATATTAATATCTGTTACATATTAAAACTGACAATATACGAGTACGATAGTTTTCCAGCAAACAGAAGAATTATCAAAAAGTGTTTAACGCACGTTTTTTATTTGCTCTGAACGATTGGAGCTCTGTAAAATTTGGACTGAAAATTTACACTGTAAAATTTGTACCATTTGGAAATTATGTCAAAAGAAAAATCTATATCAAAATTGTAGCACGGTTTACAATACTTACTATAAGCCACTACAAAGTATCAGTTGCAAAAATAAGGGTAATGGTTTTGATTAAATACATATGAATACATGAATGTCTAAATGTATACCTACAGGGTACGGCTATTGAACTAAAAAATTTTTACAATTAAATCGAATTGCGCTCAGTAATTGGCATACGACGCTCCTAGCAAATTTTTGAGTTTTATTTGTACTGTTCGTAATTTACAGAAACTGGTGAATGATTTAATAACTATAATGAATACGTTAAAAATGAATCTTACTTTTCAGGCGTGGATAGTATGAGGCTGGGCGCGGGGAACGCTCCATCGGCAGCGCAGATCACGTTGACGGTGTCGTCGTCGGTCTTGTTCTGTATTAGCCTGAAGTTAGTTTCTGGTACTGTAACAAAATTGTATTATATGTTGCTATTATATATTTTGTTTTAAACATGATAAATGGCAATTGGGACTTGTTTTCCGAGCAACAAATTAATTATTATTAGACATTATAGAAGAATGTAACAGGAAGTAATTAAATCGAGAGTGCGGAAAGCCGAGTAACCTGACTACTTATTGCCCAATTAATTATAGATTAAAGAAAAGTTAGCTAAATCTCAATGGATATGGTGTTTAAGATAAACCAGAATTGTCATTATATAAAATATATAGTAGATATACTACGGATACTACGAATGACATTGAGCGGAATTTTGCAGAAATCGAGACATTTTCTTTATTCTGTCGTGTAATAAACTAAATGTTTTTTTCATTCTTCATTTGTTCTCGCATCCCGTGTTTCATACGCAAACATCTCATCCATTAAGGCGGCTCGCTACTTGAATATTACCTACGAGAAAAACAAAAGCAATGTTCCACTTCCAACAGAAAGTTTTTTTCCAGCTGTGTTTTATGCCTTTCTTTGAACAAAGGGCGAACGTTATGCCAGCAACGGGCGACATATCGGTGAGTTTCTTACTTTTATAAACTAAGTGGACACATTTAATAATGAAGCATATTGCCATAGATATAGATAATACATACGTACATACATATCTTCACGCCGAGTCCCTTACGGGATATAGATAATTGAACATATAAATCTAATTAGAATATTTTAGTATTATAAAGGACTTGTAACAGGATTCCACCAGAGTACGTTACACAAGTACCTACAGAAAAAATCTATCAACTATTAAACATTCCGGATCTCGATTTTGTTGAACCGAGGCGAAGAACTACCGCTTCTGTTTTTGTAACCGGAGCTTAGCGTTTAGGTTTCAATAAATCACTATAATTAGTCAATTGAGCATCCATGAAACATCCGTGAAAATTATTTTCACAATAGTAATGACGACATCCTATAAAATGCGTCGTCACTTGCCTCAGTGATAAATCCCTTTCCACAATAATACGATCGTAAATCTGAGAACTGTCAAAAAGTTCCGCGTAGTTGGCACGGTACCTGGTCGCTTGGGTTTGTACCCGTTACCTAGATACGTATTGCTTTTAGTTATAGTATTTTTATATATTGCAGATTTCAACGGCAACTTAGAAAACTTTATGGTACGCTTGATTTTCGTTCTAATACCAGTTTAGGTTTGACGTTGCACATACCTACCTGCCAATGTCTTATCGTCGGTTTATGCCAGGTAACAAACAGAAAGATGACAGAGGACTACTACTTATAACAATTATAAGTAGTGGTCGTTATCTTCCTGGCAAGTAATCAGCCGGGACGGGATATAAGGAATTTTAAATAAATCCAATGTATTTATATATAAAGTCTTCTACATATTACGAACATAATTTCCTATTAGACCAAATAAGTAGTTGCCTTTGAGTGGTTTGTTAGTTCAATGTATAAAGTTTGCCTAAGAAATCAAGCGCTACAAGGTATTGCAGGTGGCTTTGAGCGTATTTAAATATATAGTAAGTCATTTATTAGTTTTAAATAAAATTAAAGGTTTTAATAAAATGAAAATAGTTCAATGAAACTTTCAAACGTTTTATGTTCTGTTCTTTACAGTTTCCAAGAGATGTGCTCTAGTTATGTCGTAGGAAGAAAATATCTGATAAAGGAGATATTTTAAATAAGATAAATATCTGATATAGGAGATATTTTAAATTCCAAGAAAATATGTGACATAATTTTATTTTTTTAAGAACGTGCCATTATTGTTAATTGATATCGTTTAAAATATTATTGAATATTTATCATGCCCAAAATCCTTTAAGAAGAGCCTTTTTGATTTATAATTAGTGTCTTTAATATGAATAGATATAATACAATACATTTTAACACTGTTATGACTTCTATAATGATTAATAATAAAATATACGTAAAAAAACATTTTTTTAATGAAATATACAATTTTCCAATCCAATATTTAACAATGAATTTGCTCCCTTTTGATTTACGCAAGCTATATAATACAAATTAATAAAAAAGGAGCTCTATTTTGTTTTGTTTCATAAGCAAATATAAATTAGAATAAAATTTCCTAACCCAAAATATGAGCCCCCTTGCATCCTTACTAGCTGCTTACGTCTTTGAGGAAAATTGTTTTATTATGTTTATAAGACTCTTAACACATTTGCGAAGTTGACCTATGGGTAAAAGAGAGCAAAATGGTTCCCGAGGGCACAACTCAACGAATGATGCAGAGGCTGACGCCAAATTGAGGGCGGTTAACCAGACAGTACTTGCGTATTCAAGCCAGAATAATTAGAACTAAGATTAAAGTATACATAAACTTTGCATAACATTTGCTTGATGCTGATAATATTTATGTACATAAATTATAACTTCGTCAGATTTATAAAGGAATATAGGTAAACACAATTTTCTTTAAAGCTCGCAACCAGTGAATTTTTTGGCGGCTCCATTCCATTTCTGCTTGGTCATATCAGTACCACTACATCATTATGGATTGTAAATAAAACTCTCCTTATTAATAGCCACGATTGTTTGCAATCTCCATTTCTATGTATCCTTGCATAAAAGTATATGTATGTGCTACCATCCAATACCGTCACGACATTCGTAAGCGTTGTCAAATTTTTCTGAATATTGACAATATATTATAGTAAGTATTATATTACTCGAAAAATGTTTATATTGGCTTACATGTAACTTCTTTCCGGTCAATTTGACACCAAAGTTCATTGGATGGTAAGAGTGATCCTCCAAGTTACGATGAGATGTGTATTTCGCTTCGCAGGATGCCTTAGGAATGTTTCAGGAATAAAAGCGACAAGATAACACGTGCTGGTGAGATAAAAGCCTGCTTATTTTTACACTAAGTTCATGGCGTGACGTACAAGAAATTGGATATGCGTTTTCCTCATATGGATCCTGTGTCTCGTGTGAACTCTGACAAATAAAACGATCACTCTTGATTACGTCAAGTATTGACAGAAAATACATATGAATAATATGGAAAAAATATTGCGTCGAATAAACGTGTTTTAAAACAACCATTAAAACATATGTATGTGGTTATGTCTCACTCAAATTTTTAAGGATAAAGCTTAATATATGAGTGGTAGAGTTCGTTCCAGTATTCGCTTGAGTTTGTTGGCTTTAATATTTAATCCAATGCTGTCGTATTTTTTGCCATTCAGCTGTAAGAAAGTCATAAAAGTCTTAAGTACTTAAAATTTTAAGTAACATAATTTATTAGTAACCACAGGCCCGCTTCACTGGGCGTAATTTGTGATTTTATTAAATTATTCTTTAAAAGTATTTTTTTATATTACATCGAAAGGCATTCTGCGATAGATTTTGCTTTCCAGCCTTAGAATACTTATACGTCACTACATAACTTCACGCCTGTAATCCCCGAAGAGGTATACAGAAGAATGCAGAACACTCCCACGTTTCACCAGTTACGTTTACGTCCCACTATGGAGTACGTGGTGAGCCGATTGTCAATGCATCCAGCACATACTCGTATAGAATACTTATAACTAATGGCCGCCTAGTGGTCAAAATTCGACCATAATTTTCTTAAACATATTTTAAGTTTTAATGCTAATACCAATAATAATACATACATACAATACATGCATACAACAATACCAGATAAGGACTATAAATAAGAATAATATTTGAATTAAATAGATTAAATAATTTAAAAAAATATTATGGACCACCGATTTATTATTATCAACATTATCGATATATTATTATCAACAGCCCTAGTGACGTGTACGTACAGTGTTTGGTGTGTGTGTGTGTTCGGTCAATGTGCCTGAGGTGCTCTTTCGATAAAATAAGTTATTTATAATACTTTATTTCATAAAATACTATTTTTCTGCAACGATCCCTCACCTAAACTTTACAGTGTGGCAACTTTCATACTCGTTCGTTCGCGCACCGTTCGTAAAAAGGGAGCAAAAGGTCGACGCTTCACGTATTAATATATACATAGATTACAGAAATCCATTAAGCCATTTCAAAGGGAAAGAGTGACAAACATGCATAAAATATTCGCACTTATTGGTCGGACTAGTCTTTAATATGCTCTAATAGTAAGTTTCAGCTCGTAATTCAAATTAAGAACATCGAATCTTAAAATGTTTTGAGCTGTTTCATATGAAAAATTAAAAATCTAAAAAGCTTACCAAAAACAATCATTTGTTTTGTGCTCCAGTCTTCATCCAAGAAGGTTGACACCACACACGTGTAATTGCCTGATATGTCAGTGTCAATTTTCACTATACGCATCGCTCTGTACATTTTGAGTGGATCATTCGTGGCTCTATACGAGAGGTCGACTCGGCCCCTTAGAATGTCTATATCTTGTGGTTTATGCGAAACTATCCATTGGTACACCGGTCTAGCTTTAGTTTCAAAAAACCATTTAATCACCAGACCGACTGTGTTATTTCCAAGTGTGTAATCACAATCTAATATAACAGAGTCCTGGACTCCATATTGAATTATTTCTGGTACAACTAATTTCATGATCTTCACTGCATCCAGCTCTGAAACAAACAAACAGAAGACTATTTACCAGAATGCAGTTTTACATAGAAAATCGCGCTGGCGTTTTCTTTATAAACGTGTTTCGCTTCAACAGAATTATAAACTTGCAAAGTCTATTCTCCCAGATGACGCTCTGCTTTGTCAGTAGCAAGTGCTTGCCCTACTCAAGGATGACTGTAATGTAAAGATAATTTCGTTTTACAACAGTAAATTTTCGTTGTACAGTAAATTAAATAACCAGTAATACATAAACATAAATAATTACAAATATCTTAAGATAATTCCACACAGTTTTTTTTTTAAAACAGAAAATTTTCTCGTAGTGGCTCGAGGTCTTGATACGAGCCCGATATATGGCAATAGGGCCAACATAATGAGACGTCATTGTAACTGGTGACTCTTCGGCGATTACGGGCGTGATGTTACATACGTATATCTCCACACATGATCATTCGATAACCAACTGTGCCTCTGCTAAAATCATAAAAATATACTTATATATATATATATAGATTTATTGGACTTCCTCGTTGGTATGCCCATTACCAGTGCGACTAGACTTAGACGTGCTGGGTCGGAGGTAAGGCTATACCGGAGGTTGATTGCCTCGTTAGTCGAGTTGTTACAAGCGTGACAACCGATGGGGCGGCCTTGAAGTCACACTCTGAGTCGGATGTTGTTGGATATTTGTATTGTGAAATTCCTAATAGAAGGTCCGGAGTCTGGATTTGTGCTCGGTATACGGAAATAGGCTTACCACCCATTCCATATACAACATCACAGGAGAATCTTGACAGTGTAGGCACTATGGTCCACTGCCAATCTTTTCGCGGATTACAGTCGTGATTTTATGTTAAATATATGTGTACTATGACAGCCGTCTGTAGTTTTCTGGCTGGGTATTTCTACAAAAACACGTTGTATAAACCTTTTGACTTGGTATTTCTGCAAAAACACATTCTATAAACATTTTGACTTGGTATTTCTGCAAAAACACATTTTATAAACATTTTGACTTGATATCTTTGACGTAATATTCATTGTAGTAACAGTCTCAGAAGTAGCAATATACATGTAAGGTTTGTAAAAAATAGTTAACAAGGTTGTTTTAAACTGCATAGTAGATTAATTGAAGCCTAGCATATGTCGTAACGGTATGGATGAAACATCTCAAATGCTAATGATCAGGCAGTTTTAAAGAGCCATAGAAATTATCATAGATCAAATACGTTGATGTTTTCATGCAACTGTGTGTACATTTTTGCATGAACGATTCGCTGGATCTGTATAGGTTCTACATACGGATATATACAGTACCTATTCATAGTCATTTTTAACTTGTTCAACACAGTCAGCCTCTTGATTTTTATCTTACCAAGCTGTTTCACTGGAAATGCTATAAACGAACGCTTTAAATAAAACTCATAAATTAAGTAATGACTTCAATTCATTTATTTCTCTCACAAAGCCGCTAAAATAGTGCAATGTTAATATTTATGCAGTTCTCGAGTCACTCGAGAACCTATTTAAATTTACTCTTAGTCGCTCAAAGTAGTCTTAAGGCTAGGCTTAGGCTAAGAAACAAACTTAATATTTTATCAGACTACACTTAAGGACAGAGTGAAAATTATTGATCCTAGAACTAACGTTAATTCAGAAACCATAACAACTTTTAGATGGAGATACATGTATTGTATACGGTTCTCCTAGGAAATATTGATACAGTTTACCAAACCGGCGTTACTAGAGTCACCAAGTTGCGATGAGATAGCAACGTAAGTTGAAATTTCTTGTGAATTGGGCCAAGTCTGCTCATCTCCGTAAGTTACTTCGGAAAGCTCTGACCTATATATTCTGTGTCGTTTTCATCCCAGAAACAGCAATATTTTGTGTAGCAAAGCGTTACTTTGTTCTTCATTTGCGTTTTCGCTTTTAAAGTTATTTGAAACCGGAAATCCTGCTGTTTGCTTAAAAACTCTATGCTCTGTTTATTATAGTGGACGTTTGCTAAATATTGTAGTGGTTGTAGGATATACAAATAAATTAAGACTCTATTTGCATTGACATCCTGGGTTCAAATTTGGACACTATAGGATTTTTCGAACTTAGAATTTCTAATTTAAGTTCCAATTAGTGGCTCGGAGTTTAGGTTTGTCTAGGAATAGACTCATCTTAATTTATGATGGAACACACAATTTAACACATGGATCATAACAGTGTCTCACTACACTCCTCTGCCTACTTTGGGGATTGCAGGTGAAATGTTTGTGTTTTACGTTACTTATATTCATATGGTAAAAATCAATATAAATGTATGTCTCCAATACACTTGTTTTTCACTGATATAAACAATAAAATTTATAACGGTAGGTTAAACATTTTCATTAACCATACCTTACATACAATATACCTTTTCATTGACCTAAATTAATTTCAATTTAGCCATAAAACTCGCGGTTCAACTTAAGTAAACCGATCCCGATCGGCTATTATAACTGTGATATTGAATTTGTTCAATAGAATTTATTGAGTCGTGAACTATTTGTGGCTATAGGAATTGTTCAAATGTTCGTGAACTATGTAGAAGTTGTAATGCTTTTAGAAAGTTTGATGGAATGTGCACGGAATTCTGTGCAGATTCGTATAAAATTGTATTCCTAGGAAATTATATAAGTATAAAATGTATTTTTAACATGACATGGTTCTTTAATTCTGAAATAATTAATTGAATATTAACGATCCTTGATATCTTAATTGATTGGATTGTTATCTCATATCCACAGGGACAGGAAGTAGAATCTAGAGAAGCGAATATAACTTTGCAAATTATTGAGTATTTTAATGTTTCATGTCCTTCCTATCCCTTACGCTTTTGAATAAGATTTGAAAAACATTTGTCCTGTTTTAATTTATGTTATACATTATTTTATTAACTCTTGAAAGACCGCATTCTTAAAATTGACGATTCTTCTGCGAAGCAACCTGGTTATAAATCTTAGTTTACGCGTTGTTCAAACATGAAAGTTTTCGAATTTCAATATTTCATAGTTTTATAGGTAGAAATACAATGATTCATATCTACAAAGATCACATACGTCGAAATTAGGCAATACACAAATAACTCCATAGTTTTACTTCAGAAGAAATTGTTTTTATTACATGAGGGCGAACAAATATAAACATTATCTGCGTCTAGTGTGGTTTCTACTTGTCGTTGCGTCGAATCGCGAACCAGACCTGAAGAAGATCGAGGTGTGTGAGGCGAACCTTATACTTCACGACAATCGACACCTCCTACTATGGCTGATACTCTGATTGCAAGCAATGCCACCAAATGGCAGCTTATAGCAGATACCCAAAGTACCATCTTGACAGACGCAATGTACAGAACTTTTTATACGAAGTAATTCCACCAAGGTATCCGTTTGAAATATCGTACGTTATACATTCATTATGTTGGTAATTCCCAAAAAATGATGTCGTATTACATTTTATTTCAATATCATTTGTTGCGATTCCATTCCGATTTTGGTTTTTGTAACTCTAACAATTAATGAACTTCCTAATCTTCATAATGATTGAGTATATTATTTATATATGATGTGCACAATTAATTGTTAAAAAACACATAGTAATTTATGAATGGGTCACGCAAAATTTTAAATATTATTTATGAAATGAGCGGTCGACACGATAAACGATAGAGTAAAAGTGCGATCGTTAGTGTCAGATGCATGTAATGTTGGCAAAGAGAACCCCCATTATTAATAGCTCAGGGCAGCTCTAAGGTTTCCACTGGGGAGTAATATATCGTGACCTTTTGGTACCGAGGAAAACTCAAAAATGTGAGCCAAAGAAAGATCAATGGGACTCGAAATTTAACACGTTACTCGTATTATTACAAATATCACAAATTGAAACTCAATTATAATTGGTTGTTAATATTCATATTATAGTTGCATTTTTATTAGATCTATCCCACATCGAATGTTAATTTTTTTTGCATATGTTATATAAATGTACCCAAAACGTATATTCGTAAGCCTTGTATGGATAATTAATAAGGAACAGTTCTTCCTTATATACATAAAACAAAAAAATTGTAAATACATTCAATGTATTAGTATTAACATAAATTGTGTTATTATATAGCGCTATTAAAGAGTTTAAACCTTACAATTCGATAATGAAATCCGTACAAAATTGATATGAGCGTACCTTAGGTTTTGGCGGGAAACCAACTACTGGTCCGCTGCGCAATAGCGTCCCTCGTTACCCTTTTGTATTTTAATTGCGCGGTTAAAAAAGAAAACATTATAATTAACCGGTGGCAGTCGATTATTGAATCAATAGTAATAACTCCAATTGTAATTGTGCAATTGAATTTATAATTGAACAAGCTAATGCATGTAAATAAAGAAATCTAAATATATTACGTATACATTTTAGTTATTTTTACATAGTTTAATTTAAAAGTATTTCATTTACAATAAGAAAAATTCTTTCAGCGTATTCAAAAACTTGATTCTATGGTTTCATAGTCCTTTTACTAAATATCTTAAAATTATTTCACATGTTATTCGTAACAATCATTTAAAGAAACCAAATAATATAGAGATATCAATAATATAATAATATCAACAACTTTATTTTAGATAAATTTCATTTCAGCCGACGCTGTTTGAAACCGTACTAAATTTTTCCAATACGTGGGCGTAGCCTTCGGTGCTCAGAAGGAATTAAATATAAATAACATCGAAGGGTCTGCTAGGGTTAAGGGAATCAAATTAAAAAATAATATTCCTTCCAGGTTCCCAATGGATTAGATGGGTCCGGGTAATTCAAGACATATTTTCTTGCTCAACTATTTTTCAATAACGTTTGTTTATTATGATTTCAGTTTTTCGTTTCTTATTTAGTACACATTTGCAATTATATGTTAAAAAATCCACAACGAGGTAGTATTTTTATTAAAAAAAAAACAACAAACTCTGTTACTCGGCACCATGTCAGCGCAGTAAGGATAACCTTTAAAGTTACATCATTTACTTTTTTTTTCTAAATTTTAAATAATTCAAGACTAACAATGGCAAAATATAATCTTATATCTGAATCACAATTATCAATTGGTAAATCTCGTTCAATTGAGAGTCTAATTTACTATATTTACAATCGTGTAACTTGTTATTGTTGGACATTTCGAAGAGCACGTAATGCTAAGGCATTTTTAATATGAAACCAACCAAACAAAACCACTCAACGCTAACGAAGACTGTACAGTTGACAGAAAAGTCCGGAGCACCGACTTATATCGTCCTAGTTTTGAGAAAATGGGGCTTTTCCGGAAAATAAAGCAGATTATATTATAGATCATTGTAACCTTAACGAAACAGCACGCCTGCTATCCGTGCAGAGGTTAGCGGAGGCGTGTAACTACGCTCTCACGTGTCACCGGTTATGTTTACATCGCACTATGGAATAGTCAGTGGGTCTGTTGTCCTGCATCGGCCACGTGTCCACATTCCGAGCCGTTTCCAGAAAATGACAATGAAATAAATTCAATAGTGGTAATCCAATGGTGATATATTAATTACGAGATATAGGCGTGTGCATTAATTATGTAGATTTTTCTAAGTGTATATTATTCTTTGTCAACTAGTATAGTATTCTATTCGTGAGCAAAAACGTAATAACAACAAAAAATCGTACGAGATTAAAACAAATGTAGGTTCAATAAACTCGCGATGTGGTGAGAAAAACAAACGTGTGATCTAATCAACGGTTGTCAAAGCTTCGACCCGACGTAATACTAAAAGGAGGCCCTCTGTGCTTTTCCGGATAATACATTTGCAATGGTAAGAACGATTTCTGATTTGCATGATTGCCATTGCCCCCGTTTGTTTATGATCGCAGCAAATGGATACGTGGTTCTGTTTACACGCAAATGTAGTTACAAGTATATCATGGTCTACTGAAACAGGCCGGTACAAGCTATAAGAGGCTTTAAGGTTTTGGTGTTAAAACCGATAACAGCTTGGGCGAAGTCCAAGATGCGTACCTTAGTGTGGTTTGATTTGTGTACCCATATTACAGGCACAATACGTTGGACTGTTTGCCAAGACAAATGTTTAGGTTTATTTGCTTAGTATAATAAGTGAAACATATAATTTATGCAATTACCATACTGTCAATATTTATGGACATGGCATTAGCAAATAATGAGGTAGGAATTATTATATCGCCTTGTAATGGTAATAATTCCTTTTGTCTACCATATTTACTTCGTTTACAAGTTGATAATTTATATAAGGTTTTCAATTTTGGTAAACAATACAGTGTTACACTCTCATATTTTTCGTTTTCGGAATTTAACTCACAGTGGAGCATTAAAAATCAGAACTGAAAGATAAAATGCATCGGTGATACATCTAATATGTCTTTTAAATGTCACAAGCATTTTTAAATCTTTGTCATGTACATACAGTAAATATTAATATAAAGTTAATCAATTTCATTGTTGTTATAATTCCTCTTACTGATTAATTATTTGCTACGATTGATGGGATATAATAACGAATCGATGGTTCTCGAGATATCAAAAGAAGGCATCTTATTCGCTTTTATTACCTTAACATCGTCGTTTTATTTGTCGCAGTATATTTTGTTTTTCAAAGCGTAACCGAAATTAAAAAGTCCTCGGAAATGATATCAGATTTGTAAGCCTCTCTCAAGGAAAAAGCGACGAATCATATTTTATCTCCGTCCTGTGTAAAATATATAACTGTGCTAATTGGAAATTATATTATAGAGATTGTAAACCAATAGAAGTGTATTATGTATATTTTATGTAAAGAACAAGAGCATTTAAAATCTAGTAGATATTGTTTCGATTTTATTCGCTATAAATTTATTTGCTATTCTTGTGGGATATATTGATATAATTGTACTATATACATACGTATACGTATAAATATAAATGTGCTGAAAATAATCCTGGAATGTTTCTTACTAGCCCCTCTTGCTAAATGCCGAAAACAACCTTTACTATAGTGCAAATTGACAAAGAAATTCGCTTTGAAACACCTTACAGAATTTTTCCAAAGTTCTATAAAGCAAATTATTTTAATAAAAAAAATATTTTATAAAAAAACATTTAATGACAATTTTTAAATTATGCACAGAGCAATTGTTTCAGATGTAAAGCAAGCTTGTCGGCTTAAACGAATGAGATCGTTCACGCATCCGAGACGAAACCGGATTCCTCGTTGCTTAATTTAATAATTTAGCTATTTAACCATCCAACGCGAGATTATAATAAAATTAATAGTATAGAAATATTCGTCATGATATTTAGGTATAATTGTTCATGCCGATTATGTGATTCATCTCGAATGATTTTCCATATAAATCACATTGATTAATTGAATATTTTTAACAAACAATGCGCCGGGAACAATAAGCAAAAATCTGTAGTAATTCAAGATAACTACAAAACAGACAATTCGTAGAACAAAAAAAAATTATCTCTAATCCAATATCCAAAGAGCTCCAATGCACTGACTGGCAGCTTTACCAATTGCTTTCTGTATAATCGAGCTCCCCAATACCAATTTAACCTCAGTATATTCTAGCGAATGTCAGAGTGCTGCTTTCAAGTAAATTGACACTATTGAGACCAACAAAAGAGGGTTTTTATTTTCAAATGACGTTTTTGAAAAGTCTCTCGCGAAGCGTATCTGTAGATGCGCATACGTATAAATATATCTCAAAATAATAAGTTATCTGGTAAACCGTGGTACCGTACTATAAATATAAATGTAAATATAAATCCGTATAAATATAAATCTCAAAATAATAAGTTATCTGGTAAACCGTGGTACCGTACCCTCCGCTATCTGGTAAACCGTGGTACGGCGCAGCCTACCTAGGCATAGCTAAATGACCCAGCCGCCGACGAGCATTTCTTAATGTGACTTATTTCTGCTTGTCTGTTATGTGCATCGTAAATACATATAATTAAAAGCATGCCCTTAGAATTTTAGAAAAATGCGTATAGAACCCTCTCCCTTATCCAAACAGAAAAATTGGAAGATCCATACGAATCGCAGGATTAACATTTTTCGATATTTCCGGGCATTCAGCGCCCGTAATTGAATCGCGGAACCATTGTATGGTTTCCGAGGGTTTCTCTGAAAGGACATACGGAACCTTTTTCTTTACAATAGTAATTAATTAGAAAATATCCTTTATTTTGATGGGATAAACGTATAGAATAATAAAGAAACTGGCATACATACATGACGTAGCCTCTAAAACGGGACTAAACCCCTAATAATCCGAAATTGAGACCTGTTTTATAAAGTATGAACACAAAAGTAAACATATTTCATATTTGTCATCTGCATTTCTTTTTTGGAACTATTCAGTTACATTATTAATGATAATTTTCATATCTCGAAATAGAGCACCAACCATTATATGATATTTCATATCGTGTGTATTTGACGTACGCGGAACGTTAAAGACCAAATAACAGATTATAGCAGGCTCGTTCACTACCGCACCTCGGCATGGTAAAGCGCTTATGTTCATACTATAGCAAATAATATATGAGCGAGCAAATTAGCTATGGAGAATCTCTATGTTTTTCAAAGCAATCAGATCAGACAGCGATAACCACAAAGTAACATTCCGTGTGACAAAAAAATAAGCAGGATATGTAAACTGAAATTTATATAGTTTAGTTTCTCGACTAACCTTAGAACTCTTCAGAAAATAAAATATGTACACAACTCCATACCATACCACAAAGTACATTTTCTTAAATAGCTGTTTGATGATCAATGAAAAAAACGAAAATGTGCAAGTGCCTGAAAATAATAGTTGCACTTCCTTGATAAAATACTTTTCATATATTTAATCACAATGTTCTTAAAACGTCCATAATTAAAGCAGTAATTTGCGTCTTCTACCCCTGGTGACTACATCAATTTAATATTCCGAAAAAGTTGATTTGAACAATAAGTGATATGCATAGTGAAGTACCAACCTGGGAAAACATAAGTAGCTATATGTGTTTTTCGTTTGTCTTTTGGCAACCTTTGACAAGGCTTGTAAAAAACCCAGTCTCCCAGTCTAGACAGCCTGGTCTCATAATCTATAAAAAAATCACATTTCGTTCTGCGAAGCGGCTCTTTGCGTTATAAGCGAAAGTTCAATTATTTTTTTGAAGTATTTTTAGTGTGATGTAGTTTTTAGTGTGAAGTAATTTTTAGTGTGATGAATATTTTAACTGCTGAAACATTATAAAAGCTGGCAGGGTTTTGATTCAGTTACCGCATAATGTATCAGTGCGAAAATTTTCTTGCGTGCCCGTTTTCACTTCGCTAAAGTGCTACTTCTCTGTTACAAAGAGCATTCGTTTAAATAGTTATAACTTAGGCGTTTAAAATACTTATGTACAGTTGCAAACACAATAAGAATCTTTGCAAAGTCGAATTTGTTTGCATGCTCAGTTAGATTATCCCTCTTATTGTTATTCCACTGATGATGCGAACCGATCGGAGAGGTATTCGCTCTTGCGCACTTATTCAAACGATCATACCCACTACGATTACGCACCAACTCAAATACAAGTGTACACCTTCCTGAAATACTATTTTTTGGACAATATATTTAGTATATAAAGGCAGTGAGAGACCTAGAACACATTGCCATGTTGCTTGAAAACGTAATGGAGAAGACAGAGTCTACTAACCACCTTAGTCATGAGTTTTCAAGTCCATTAGATTAAATTACAATTATCCAATGATAACAATCCAGATACACACTTAGCCTATCCTTCGCGTAACGACGGTAAATTTTTAGAAACCGTTCTCGGTCACCAACTATATCGAAATTCATACACCGGGAATATAAGAATATAAATAATACTACCGGGTGCGCATGTACATTTTATTAGTAATGCGTAACTTATGCAAAATATTCCCACGTTTCACCAGTTACGTTTATGTCCCACTATGGTTTAGGTTGGGACCACTAATAGAAAACCTAAATTAGAAAAGTTTAATAGTGCCCGACCCAGGAACGGAATCAGGATCTCTCGGTCGGCAGTCGCATTTGGAACCAACACGATCAACGAGGCAATCACTATTAAAAAAAACTACTTGCTAACACTTTACACTGCATCAATAATAACTAGTAGGTAATTCGTCTGTATTTCGAGGAGCTCCGTACGAGAGTGCCGGTAACTTGACAAAGAGCCACCAAGAACGCTCCTAGACGAGTACCAGCTGCACTGATTACGTCATGTGACGTCATCAACAGACAGCACGCCATCTGGCGAGGACGAAAATAATATTAATACCGATTATACGACGTGTGACTTTGCTTGCGTACCAGTGCGTCATCCAGCGACGACAACAAGAAAACATCATGTTCAAAAATTCAAACAACCTAGTCGTATTTTGCCATTTCAAAATCTTTTTAACAGTTTCAAAGATATTTTTTAATCTTATTACTGACTGTTTCAATTATACTGTTGTAGGAATGTAACAATTTAAATATTGGAAAGAAGTATTTCCTAACCATTCAGTACGGTATTGTTAGCTGGCGGTATGGAACTTGTAACAAAAGGCACTACGCTATATTGACAGCGTTCTAATACACAATGATAT
>DWEI01001183.1:0-17592 GCA_018245875.1 Mysoria ambigua | reverse complement strand
TAGTTTTTGAGCCTATTCATTACAATCAAACAAACAAACAAACAAAGTTTTCCTCTTTATAATATTAGTGTAGATAGACACTAAACTTTATTCTAAAACATAGCTCTTGTGTTAAGTTATTTATAATACAAATGAAAATAAGAGAAGTGCACAGTAATAATTATAATTATTAGTGAAATTTCTTTGTTGATTGGGACAAACATTTTCCAATATTAGCACATGAACAGGGTAAAAAAGGCTGATCTCTTATACCAAACACGTAATTTATTTGATTGATTAGGTTGAAACGAATGATATAAAAACACTTTTGAATGAGTAGTTTTTGTCTGGTATTTGATAATGTATATGATTACTAGAAACAAATTATACTCATATCATTCATACAATCTAAACTAACTGACTACATGAAATTGCTAAATGAAATTTGTATATACATTTTGGACTTTACACGATTGTTCCTTCACCCTACTGTTAACTAAATAGTGCTTTGGAACAACTAATAATGTTGTGATGGTAAGTTTTATTTATTTCAATTTTGTGATTTGAAAATATGTAGTGTTGGTTCCATTATTTACAGTTATTAACAATGCAATATCCAAACATACATTTCGGTGGTTGGCTATGTGAATCATTAATATATCTAATAGATAGAAAATTGAAAATGATTTTCTAGAAAATGGTATATACTCGTCAGAATTATGCTTACCTAGGTTTATTGTCAGATTGGTTATTTGGTTTTGATTTTTTCCTGCTGTTTGAGTTCTCCCTGCTGTCGGATTTCATCTTTTCTTTAACAGCTTTTCTTACTGTGACAATGAACATTAATTGTTAATGTCTACAGTAACTAAATCGCTGACCAATCAATTGATAATACCACTATTAATAATCAAGTTCTACACACGTACAGCACTACAAGAAATATATTGATTAATATCTGTTAATAAAAATATATTGTAAATAACAAGTCTTTCGAATCACTTGCGGTATTAAAAGGTTTGTTAGTTGTGTAGTGAAAAAAACAAGTACAGATTGATAATGTTCTAACAAAAACAAAAAACTAACAATTTGTTTCGGAAGAGTCACTCATTCCTCTGGATTGTGATTGAAATTGAACTAAATCCGTATGATACTACCGTTGAGACGTAAGTACTAATAATAAATAACTAAAAGAAACACATAATCAAAGCACAAATGAATATTTACACTTAGATCGATGGACTTATTATAATTGGTATTAATCTTTCAAATCTTTTAAAACTAAATATACGATAAATAGAATAGAATAATGAAGATATTTAACATAATTTTATATAACTATTTTAGTTTATTTCAATTTGGTAATAGATCAATTCGGCCGTATTATGATGCGCGCGTAAAGACAATTGACAGCAAAAATGACAACGACCGTATTTTTTTCTCGCCATGTTACTGACAAACATTATTTTGTGTTGTCTGTTTGCCAATGAACTATGTACAATGAACACGACCGTTGGTCGTGTTCATGGTAGGCGCGACCGGAATGAGACCGGGTACAAACCCGGGTTGAAACTTGGTATTAATTTTTTATAATTTAGTTTCCTAGTAGTAATTCGAAATCTGGAAATGTGCACGGTGTAGGGCAATAGGCACTCCAAGTATTTCATAATAAGATTTAAGCAAAAGTAACAGGAAAAATAAGAGTGTATTCAAGTCATCTGCCTTACTCTTTGGGGATAACAGGCGTGATGTAACTTTTTAAAACTATTTGAGAGTTATTACAAAAATGTCTTTCATATAAAACAAGCTTTCCTGACACTTTTAATAATTATTACAAACGTCGCACTTGTAAAACTTACGTTTCTGTATAAGTTTTCAATTTACTCTCAAAATATAACAAAAAGAAAAAACATATAAAAATGACCTATTTGCAAATTAAAAGTATGGCAAACAGGCAAACAGCAGCTCTAATCTGATGGTGAGTGGCTAAAGTACAGAAATTATATTCAGGAGTAGGCGAGCTATAAGCGCGTAGTAAGTGAAATTTGAACAATGTCGCGTTTACGGATTTTATTCTTTTTAATTATTTACCAATTGTAATAGGTAAATTATCAAGGAGTATTAAAGTTTCTTGGTCAAAATAAAGGAGAAAGCTTTGGTATAATTCTTCTTGACGTATAATTTGTATATTTACATATATAGCAATGTCTTCAATCTGTATTTCACGATCCTAAACGGGGTTACGAAGCTTGGTTGTCATAGTGAGCAACTTATCCCTTTTGGGACAAAAATAATAGCATAGGGTTTTTAGGAGGATAGAAACCTTATTAGTGGAAAAATATATTGTTTAAATATCAATTTAGGAATAACAAATTGAAATTTAGGCCTTTTTAAAACCCTTCTTAAGGGGAACAAAAATTACATTGGTGACACTGGTTGGGCGATCGCCGGAAAAAAAGGGGATCAGTACAATAAAAAAAAATTCAGTGACCAAAAGGATGGGCTTTTTTATAATTTCCAAAAATTGACAATTCATGGATCTTTTGAAATATGAAAAATCAAATTATATTCATCAATTCATTATTGAAAGTAAATGGCAATAATTTTAGATATTGCAATCATAAATTTAGCAGTTTAATTAAATTTTTTTCACTATGGCCCCATGGGACCTCTAGAACAAGCTAACCTGTAAAGGGGTCGCGTAATTAAAAAGACTATATTTTTCGTCGTCGTCGATGGTAACTCTATGGTAACCACAACATTTATTTGTTAGTTTGTCAGATGTGAGGGATTAAGATGTCTATATTTTACAGACAACAATCACTTTTTCTTATTTACTACTATATAAGTACTCAAGGCACTTTGTACCATTTCACATGTCACGGCACACTGATAGTGTGCGAACTATGATTTTCAAGAATGACATCAACTTGTAGGATTCATACAAGCTAGGAGAGGAGGATATAAAATTACAAAAACTAATATTTATTTCCAATTGTTTTTAATGTATTGTATTACTTGATGCAGACCTTCTTTACCAGCGCTGCCATCTAAATATTCCATTTCCACCGTTAGGTGTATGTCTCTCAGTACAATTTTTATAATAGCATGTACCACAGGTGAAATGTTAGATTTAACTGTGTCACAGTTCATTTCCTTTTCCGTATTACCATTATCAGTATTATCTTCTTCAGATTTAGCTGTGTTATCATTATCAGTATTTTCTTCAGATTTAGAAGCACAATCAGTAACATCTGAAGTTGCACAGGTTGTTGTGGGTGTTTCTATGTCCATTTTGGCCATCTTTGCTTCATTTTCAGCAATCCTTTTCATTGATCTTCTTTTCCGTCTTTGATTGGACCATGTATTAGTCATGGCTGTTATGTCAAAAGATATCTCATTTTTCCTTTTGTTTATTAATTTGTATGTCATTTTCAAATTCTGTAAAATGGACTTTAGCTTTTCTATAACAGGGTCTATGTTGTTTTTATCTGGCAACACAGGCAAAGCAAATACAATGGGTAAATTTTGTTTTCGTGCCTTGTCTCTTGATGGAACTGAAATAGAACAATTTGTGGTTTTAAATTTGATAAAAAAAATTCAAGTACTTCACGCTAACTACACTTTCAGTCATTTTTTGTTACCAAGTAATTCACATAATGGTACAGACTTTTTAATTACTATTATTTATATTATCTGCTATTATTTAGGTACATCTTGTATAAATATACTTTTGTTCTTTATTAAAATATTTCGTTTTTAGTAACACATTTTAGTATGATGTAACTTTATTAATGGTCTTATATTTTATTTCAATCTCCTAAGTATTTTTTAAACTAGTCACTTTTAATATTTACCTAATTGACTGATGTTATAGTCCTGATATGTCCAAGCTAGTCCCCATCGAGTCACGCGGCCCTGACAAAACTCCGTCGTCGTGTGTTTTATCCCTTCTGCTTGCATGTCCAGCACTAGCTCTTTCAGATTATACTTGTGGCCGACCATGGTAGTAAAAATCCTATAAAAATAAACCAATATCATAACTAGAGGTTGGCCTGTTTCGATGATCATGTTGCATGTGTGAGTGCTGATCGGGAGGTCCTGGGTTTGATTCCCAGGTGAAGGTTCTAATAGTGGTTCTGTGTCTGGATACGTGTCAGATGCATGGCAATAGGCTCACCACCTATTCCATAGTGGGATGTAAACGTAACCGGTGTATCGTGGGAATGTTCTGCATTCCTCTGCCTACCCCTTCGAGGATTACAGGCGTGAAGTTACATTCAATATCATAATTTATTTGCAAACTATTATTGCCTAAGTTTGAGACTAATCTTAGTCATAACACATCAACCTATATCAGGCCACTGATGGTTATAGGCCTCCCCTGTGAGGTTGTCCCTATCTTACCTATGCTGGGCTTGTGCGTTGGGAATCACAGAATACAGCTTCTCAGGCTGCCTTGGCCAGGACAGTTACCTGTGCCTAGGCAAGCAACATCCTGGGCTTAAATTCCAGGTACTGGACTATAGGCACTAATGGATTTTTCTCATTTATATAATATGTAGTGGCTCAGAATCTAGACATGTGCTTGGTATATGGCAATAGGCTCACCAGATCGTGAGTGGCATAGATATACCATAGTGCAACATCAATGTAACAGATGAATCATGGGACTACTACATTTCATTACCTACCTCTTCGGGGATTTCAGGTGTGATACAACAATTTTAATATAATTGTATTATAATGCAAGTTACTAAACATATACCAATACATATTTGTAAAGTGGTCTACTTAAATAGGCTGTTAAAAAGATGTATATTTAACATTGTACACTAGATTCAAGTCATATAGTGATTATACTTAAATATAATAAAATAAAACATTTAGAAATCACTTACAAAATGTTATCCTTATGCATTTTACTCTCTTCAATTATTTTCCGACAGAACTGCAACTCACCACCTTCAGTGATCAACTCCTGTGGTGAACCAGTGAATCCATTTTTAGGTGGTGGTCTAAAATTAACATTCATTTTCTTACAATTTAGAAATCACTAATGAGATAATTTAAAATATACATAGCCTAGAAAAGCAATCCATCTACTAACAAAAATGTTTTCTAAACTTAAAATATATGCGGTCAGCCACTAATAATTTTATTATTAATGAATGTTTTGGTTAATAAAATTATTATTATTAATATGCCAAGACTGAATTATTTTCGCTAATATAAGCTATAATATCTTCAAATATGTATGTTACAATTATATATATTTTTAATAACCTTTTAATTGTTCCTCTGTTGGACAAATGTATTGACATCATAATTATTTATTTATTTATTATATTATTATAACGTTTATATATTATACCAATAATATAATTAATATTACCTAGCAGGACTTCTGGATTCCCACAAATCTTGCAAATTGCTATAAAATGGTGGATTGCACATACAAAAATGGAATTTCTGTATCTTTTCATCTTGGAACACAAAATCCAGAACTGTTGTGGTTTTATTCTTTCTCACTGCAATGATTATTAATCTTCATAACTGAAATAAGTAACTTTAAAAAGATTGAAAAAAATGCATTTTATTATAATTATATACTATAACTATTATATCACTGCCAACAACTTTGATAATCAAGAAACAAATTTCCACAACTACAAAAGTATGGGTAATGTATATAAAAACTGCATTGTTTTCAGAAAATTTTGTTCACTGACCTTGTATGAGTTCCTGTAAATTATTCCTCTCGACATTGTTTAATGCTTTTTTAAGACTGTCCTCGTCACTTTCTGTTCCAATCATGGACCATTTATTTTTGAGAGCGGCTAGAATTGGATAAATGGCACAGGCTCCAGTACCTGACACAGATATACATACAATATTTAGATAATATTTTTATTGTTATCTTAGAAAAAAAAGTGTAAAAAACCCTGCACTGTAATCCCTGAAGAGGTAGGCAGAGGAATGTAGAACACTCCCATGCTTCACCAGTTACTTTTATGTCCCACTATAGAATAGGTGGTAAGCCAATAAACATGCATTAGGCACATATCCAGACTCTGAACCAATACCAGACAATCTAAATTAGAAAACTTTGTAATGTTGGACCCGGGAATTGAACACAGAACCACCCGATCGGCAGTCATACTAGCAACCAACATGATCATCGAAATAGTCTCTGTTTGCAAGAATAACCCAAAGGCTGATTATAAGTTAAATTATTTTCATTTTGATGGAAGACAACATGAATTGCTAAAAATTGTTTGATCTAATATACCTTACCATACCTATATCTAATCCTAGTACAGACTCATTCTTCATCACTGCATTCAGCAAGTCTTCTATCCACAATATATAATTAAGCCTTAATGGTAGTGTTGGAACCAGTCTGTCCTCAGGAATCTCTACGTCAACATTAAAGTCTGATTTCAGCAAACATTTAGTTAAAACACGGAGAGCATGTGGATTTTTAAAGTCAATGCTGACTCTGCCTGTAACATCCTGAAAAGTTAACGTTGAAATACTTCAGTACTTTAATAAGAATTTGCGGAATGTAATAATATATAACGAAATATCTCATACCACATTAGCTATTTCGGAAAACTCTTTAAACTGTTTTGATAATTTCGCGAAGTCTGGTGGAGTTTTGTATAAATTTCTGGTATGCATAAATTTATTTAAAGCCATATTCTGAGATTTGTATTACGCCTTTGTATACTCGTATATTACTCTTATAACGAACTATTTTAATCATATATCAAAACATTTGATTTTTTAAATGGTGTTCTTCACTGTCACTGCTAGTACAGGAAAAGTCTAAACTTATAAACTACGAGTGCTCAATTAATATAGTATCGATATGTGATAAAACATAGATACATAATTTTATTATATTGGATTAGTTCGAGATCATCGAATCTTAGAAATCAATATATTATATCGATATATTAAATCCGACATAGGATATATCGTACGAAAAATATTTTTTATCTATCCGCAGTTTTCATTTTATAAGAAAAGATAAATGCTTATCTAACGATGGATGAATGACCTGTTGCCTCACATCTATCCGTGCCCCTTCAAATTTTTTCGACTTTTCGTTTTACTACAAACATAAGATACAATATTGCTGTGCCCTGTAGGTAACACCCAAATTACCATCCTTATATAAAAGTCACAAATAAGTTGAGTAACGTACTAGAAAGTCCCTAAAATAGCTTTGTAGAAATAATATATTAACAAATGATTTCTTAGTTGCAATAAAACTCATCGTAAAATGTCTATTAATGTTTTAGTGTTTGTATATTTTTCACCGGAAATAGTGTACATTTATCAGATTAAACTTTTATTGGTAGAAAGTATTTGCTATAGAATAAAGATCGATGTTTCAAACGATATACCAAAAGACATCGATAACATATTCAGATATTTTCCGATATTTCCTATCAAATATTAATATGGATATCAAGTGGACACCACTAATAAAAAGATTCGATGGATTATATTATATATGTCGATATTAACGTCTCTACTCATATTTTTTTAAATAAAATGATAGATAATTAATAGTTTTTCATTAATAAAGACTGTCAAATAGTTATTATTCCAAACGCAATAACCGTTAAATATTCATTATTAAGTATTAATTATTATTTTGGTACTCAGTGTGAGTGGAAGCAATTGCTAAAAAAACTATTTTAATTATATATCATTAATTCCTCGTTGTTTAAGTCTGACTGGAAAAAGTCTCCATTTCATTAAGTATAATCTTAATAAGTACTTAAATAAAAAATAACATTTTTTTAAATATCACTCAATACTTGATAAGATGGTAAGAGTAACCATAGACTTTATATATGATTGTACCATAGTGATTACAAAAATGGAGTAAAATAGTCTATGAATCTATGATTTCAATCGTTTGGTTAAGGGCGTCCATCTTCGTTTGACGACAAAAGTTCTTTTATAATTTTAAATATTAATTAAGTTTTAAAGATACAAAGTTTATCCTAATTTTTAGTTTTTGTGACTAGTAATATACAGCATTGAAAATGGTCGATAGAATTGATATGGCTTTAGATGATATTATAAAAGCAAGCAAGAAAGGTAGGGGAGGTGGCAGCGCTGGAAAAAAATTTGATACGAAGAGATCCGGTCAGGGTGGCGGTGGATTCCGTAATGGTAAAACAGGGGGCGTAATGCGAGGAAGAAATCGTGGTGGCGTATCCAAGCCTGCAAATTACGCAAGGGTAATTCAAACAATTAGATGATAATAGTATTGCAAATGGCGGACAAACGTGGTGATATGACGCGTCATATGAATCATCGAAAGGCGCGAAGTAGCCACCTGGACTGAGCGTTCATATATTTGTTTATTTGGATCTTTTTTGTGCAAGCGAGCAGTTGTTATCTACGAAGACTGTAGATTTGCTCTTCGCCGCATTGTTGGTTATATCAACTATGCGGAAATAAATATTTGTATATTTTATTGTTCAGTAACATTCTCTATTAGTCACGGAGTAATACTACACTACATTCGACCTGGCTGATTGTTCGGGGAGACACATATACATCTGGTGTCCTGCGACGATTGAGTGAGGAGTTCGATCTATCTTACGACAAAGTGTTCTGTTCGGAGTCTGAAAAGAGCTTCCGGGGCGGGCTGCGGCGGCGTCGCGGGCTGTAGCAATTCTGGAAGGGATTGTGACAAGAAATATTATTTGTGGTACAATTTATGGACAAGTGTGGTTCAAATGTGACAAAGTATAGTGATTGGAACATTAGTGTCGAGTTTTCCAGTGATGTCGATAAAATATATATACCGGTTTTGTACAGATAGTACGTCAAGGAGTCTTAGTGCACTTATATATAATAAAAAATATTATATTTTGTATTCGTCTGGTATCTATATCATAATGTGAATTGTATTAGAACATGTTCAACTAACATCTGCCATGTAATACTTTTGAGTGCATACTCAGAGTTCTGTGTGGGCAGTTGGCATGATCTATGAAGGACAAAATATTTCAGGGTGATGTAAACAGCACATGGAAACATGATATGTTCAATGACTTCAGTGAAAGAAAAATAGCAAGAAGCACTCCATTGTCTACAGGACCGACAAAGCTATTAGTTTCTAACTTAGATTTTGGAGTGTCAGATTCTGACATACAGGAGCTATTCTCAGAATTTGGCATTTTAAAGAGTGCTGCAGTACACTATGATCGATCCGGCAGATCTTTAGGTGTGTATATATAATAATGAGAGATAGATGATGAGTTTGAGTTTTTTATAAGATCAATAAAATTGTTATACTTAAATTAATTCTAGACTAGACTAAAAATTCGAACAATATTGTAGGAACTGCCGATGTCGTTTTTGAAAGACGAGCTGATGCATTGAAGGCAATGAAACAGTACAATGGGGTACCACTCGACGGGCGAGCCATGAATATTCAGTTGGCCACATCAGAAATTGCCACATTCAGAAATGAAGAGAGAATTAGACCAGTTGGTGGAGGAGGACCAGTGAGAAGAAATGTTGGCAGAGGTATTTAATATTTTTTTTTAACTAATGTATTGATAACTAGTGATGTCACGAAATATTGACATTCTTGTAAGACCTTACAGCTTAAACAGTACAGAGTATACTTACAGAGTAAACAGCTTGCAAGACCATAATTTTATAACTGTTTAACAATAACAATAGACAACTGTTTTACATGAAAGCAAATATTCTGTTTAATTATCATATTATTTATAGCTGAGTTGCATGTAGCGTGGGTTATTGTATTAGAGATGTTATTATTGTTATAGGAGTTGGCAGGCCCCAAACAGTTACCAGGGGGGGTCGAGGTGGAGCGAGACGTGGCCGGGGCGCCGGCGCCGGTGTGGGACGCGGCAAACGGCCGGTGCCCACCGCAGAACAGCTGGACGCGGAACTTGATGCTTATGTAAAGGAAATTAAGTGATAAATGATTTGAAGAAGTATAGGCTATTTTATTAGTTAGGATAAATAAAGTGACCTTGATATTTTGTACTGACATAAATTTCATCATTCTTTTCTTTGTATACATTGTTTTTTTTTTCTGCCAATATGATTGAACATTGTGTTGTAGAATATAAGTTTATGACCGAAAAAAGTTTGTGTGTAAACTCTATGAATGAAAACCTTGAAAAATTATACTAAATTTGAAGTTAAATGTTCAAGACATTGCATACAATGTATGTAGGTAGTTTTTTTTACAATACGCATGTCCTTGTTAGCCTATTGTTTACTTGTAATAAGTTGGAGGTTCACAAAATGATGAATCTATAATCTGTTACAATAACTAAATTTATTAAAAATATAATGTGTAGCACACTTCATTCACTTGCTGTATTAATTCTTAGAACTGATAAATGCATACAGTGTGCAGTGATAAAAGAATCAACATTTGAATGCTAAAAATACAAAACATGTTTGAATACAAAACAAGCCTCCTTCTTTTTCGTTGAGTCAATATCTAATCTGATCAGCCATTGTTTGAAAGGATTAGTTACAATGTGTAGGGAGTGTCGGACAGTGTGTTTGTAGATGATGCTGTAAGTATGTGTGGGAAGTATGTGGAGTTGGGGAGCTGTATGTATGCTTGGAGAGGGTCCTTTCATGCACCCAAAGTAATTATTATGTAAACAAAAGTAATTTACTATTATGTTTCAATATTGAGCTTACAAAAGTATTATGGTATAGATTGCAATACAGTTCTCGAGTTTTTTGCTTTATTTATTTAATTTTCCTTAAATAATAGGCTAATTTTTGAAGTTGTGGGCAATTATAATAAATTCCAGTTTCGGATTGTTTCCAATTGACTGAACATGTGTTTGTTGGCCAAATAGTCCAAAAGCAGCATTGGTTACTCGTTAAAACATCAGCTACCTGCCAGTGAGTCACGGCGAAATGGGTCCAGCTGTTCCTGAGATTTGCCGGAACCCACAGACGGACACAAAAATGGTTAAAAACGTTATTTTTATGTTTACATGATTTTAAGACAAGTCTTTAATAGGTTTTTCCTTGAGCATGCTGGTATCACCTTATGTCGCATCAAGTAGGATCGCGCCTAATCGCCATCCTATTGTATAATAAAAAAAACCTATATCTAAGTGTACGGTCTCCTCTGAGTCGCAAGAAGATCAGGATACGCACAGAAATGTTATAAGTTTTTTTCACGCTTCGAAACTACTTGAAAGTGGAGCATTCGTTACCTAGTAGTACTCTGGAAATTTCAACAAAATTGCTGTTATTAATTATAATAACAGCTTGTTAATCAAATTAAATTGAATGTATAATAGGTAATATTGATGTGCAGATTGTGCGGTACTTAATTATAAAGACTAGTCTAATTTCGATCATAGTATACCTATAAATTTCTGCTAAATGCTAAGAGGTACGTGCAACAACACCAAAACATGAGGACTATAGAAAAGATTATTTTTTTAATTGAATACAAAATAATTCATGAAAGAAAAATTAGATATAAAAACTTATTGAAAAATTATCGATGAATTTCATTTTGAATATCTATGTATCGGTCAATAACATTTTAATAAATACAGATATTTTTAAATGATAACATCGATATATTATCAACAGCCCTATGAAATGAACATAGGTTGCGTTACACCAGTAAGGAAGAAGCACCAACAGTGATATGAGTGGGACTTAAAATTAGTCCGCAATCTGCTGTAAATTTGCTCCGAATAAAAAAATTGTACATGCACTCAAGTTTCCGAGATATTGCGTTTCGTGCTGCGGTAACGTTTTGCAGAATCGCGTATCTCAAAGACTTGTATAGTATAGACTAATAGTTTTTAATTTGTCAAAATTAGTTTTAAAAAAATATTTTAGTTTTAAAAACAGTAACAATAGCTGGTTATCCGACCAAATTCGAATGATTATAAAAAACCGACGGTTTCATACATAGGTACTTATAACCTTCTTATTGAACATTATTGTGGATAATACAGTCACGCTCAAACGTTTGTTGGTGATTTATTATATGACCAAATTTAGGGAACTTGTTAAAAAATTGAATGAATACATTGTGTGACATTTTAAATAAAAGACCTTGTACGAGTGAAAAATTATATTTTTATTTTCTTAATTTTGATTCTTAAATTGAAGGCATCAGATTACAGAAAAAAAGTTGTCTTATTTAGGTCTGAAGAGAGTGCTAAAGTCCACTGGTCAACGGGCTACGAGACTGTATTTATTATGAGTCTATTAGGGTCATTTTGGGTGAGATTCACCTTTGTTAAAGTAGCTCACGGCTTGCTTCTTCAAGAACTAGGCTATCGTCTCTAAATGGAATTCCCTACGTATGTAGAATTACGCAACTACTACAGATGCCCCGAACGTTCTGGGCATGAATTTTTGTAATTTTTGGAGGGTATCTACGGATGTAGCGTATGCAAAGGTTATACTGGTGTAAATCTGATACAAGCTATGTATAAACGGGCTTCTGAGCCATGTGCCATCTTATTCTTCCTGTTGATCAGAGTGTAAAGACGCCCTAGTACGAAAGCTGCCTTGTTTCTTACTGTCTCAATGTGCTTATGAAACGATAAGCGCGAATCCGAAGTTCCGATAGTTATGTAGCTTGGCTACGAGCGACTGTGCGAGTGAGACGAGCGATTACTCGCGTTACTCTCTCGAGACGCTCAAGAAAAGACCGCGGGTTGCTCTCTCGTTGTGAGTGCTGATCACTGAGCGAGTATCGCTGAAAGAGCGTTATGTTTCATAGCTTTTGTCGCTTAGCGACAAACTAGTGAAGCGAGTCCTCATAGACAGTGTGAACTTTTTGTATATGCAGCTCCTTTCAACTATCAACAACAGCTCTTTTCAGCTATCAACTTTTTTATATGCAGCTCTTTTCTTTATACGAAATTTATATCGATTGTACGTTTCTTGAACGAGAAAATAGCTGATTGTCGTTTCCTCGCTGTCGGTAGGACAACTGCCTAACACTTAACATTGTCAATTCTTATTGTCTTTATTACACAAAATTCAAAGTCAATATCGCGATAAAAGTTCAAATTCCCGATATAAGAAAATGTCAGAAAGATTAAGATTTCAAGTTTTTTTTCTCATTTTAAATAAGACTTGCACATTTTTACCCTTGCTCCTAGAATACTAATTAAGTTGCTACGTCTTACAAAAAAAGCCTGACGAACATATTTTGATTAAAATGTAATCCTTTGGTTTATCTTTTTTCGTGCGTCTGATTTTTAGGTCACCAAAACAATCGGCTTAAAGTTTCTCTATTTCTCATAAGAAATACATTGGCCACTTAAAATGAGAAACTTAGAAGCTAAAACAAGCACATTATTGTACGATGTGTATGTGCGTGAGTGAGTGTGAAAATGGGCGCTTGTGTGTGCGTATTTGCATTGTGTGCTGGCTTTGTAATTATGTATGTTGAGTGATAGTGTGTGTATGTAGCTAGATGCATAATGGATTTTAATTTGAACCGTTGATTATTAATTGGTTGTTAATGGAGTTGTTATATACGACAACAATAAATATTCCATAATTTATCCACGATTTAATATACTTGAAATTCCCCACACTCCTTTCACAAAACCAAATACCACACTAACCCAGAATTGACTTTAAATTCCCCGTGATCTAGGGAATTCCCCACAAAGCGCAACACTAATAACACTCGTGTCTATGAAGGGTTACATATATTGCCTGTTTCTCGGTAGAGTTGTAAATTATTTATACTCTATATTATCAGTCTATGGTGAAGTTTAATCCCCAGTATTCCCCAATTTAGAAACATCAACAAAAAAAGATACGTTTATATTGTGAGTATTGCAATTTGGTAGTGCAGCAGCGACTTTAATTACAATTATGAGTCAGTCAGGTTAGTTTTGGTGCTATTTGTACATTCTTTAAACTCTAATACAAATAATAACTGTTTGCTTAGTATTACATTATTTCTTTACCTATAAAGTACTAAGGTGACTTTATCTTTGCGGCGAAGAACATTGACGGTGAAGCGAGGGACAGTGCAGCTCTAATGAACTCTTGCCAACCAGAGTTGCGAAATATTAAAGATTTATATATAAAATGGAATCGTTATATTATGTTATGGATATAAAGGAAGCCCATCGAAGTACTAAATTATGGGTTGTGTGTGAAGTGATAACTTGCGATGATAAACCGCACCGTTTTACTAGGCAACGGCGGTAGCGAAAAACAGTTCAACTATTCAATCATACAATGTTAACATTACAAATTGTTTCAGATATATATAAAATTAATTTAAAAACAAATCGAACAGAAAAATGCATCTATGCATTTGGAGTTTAATATATAATTGAGTGTAATAAAAGTTGAGTTTGAATTAATTTACTTGAATACAAAGTAACATTCATAAAATTAGTATTGACAGTCTAGTACTACTTAGTCTACTTAGCAAATTTCTTAGAGGTTGTTGTGTTAGTTTTCCCTTAACTTTAAAATTATTACATTTCTTTCGAAGCATAATATTATACAGTACTTACAGATTTATAAATATCTTCTAAAGTGCAAGAAACTAAATTTTTCTTTTAGATTCCTCGGCTGATGAAGATTTGAGTAGTGATGAGGAAGAGGTGCCCGCAAAGCGAGCCAGGATTGACACACATGAAACTACATCAACAACTTCACATGATTCAGGTTACAATAGTCTGTAGTTATATATCTATAACTTGCAAGCTTGCAAAACATTGTCTTCAATATCACTTGTTCTGGTATTTCAAGATGTTTTCCACTCTTATTTATAAACATTACATCTCACTTGGAATCACAGAAAAGAAAGACAGAAAGTGCAGTACACTCCCACATTTCACCAGTTATTTCTGCTCCATTATGGCATAGCTGGTGAGCCTAGTACCATCAAGAATTTGGGCTAAGAGTAATTTTAACTAGAATTTCTAATTAGAAAAATCCAGTAATACATCGGATTGGAATCTAGGACATATTAATCATCAGTACAGATTTCACCCTTTAACAAACAAGGCAGATTTCTTATTTATAGCTTAATAATAATACATTACATTTAATTACACATATACCATAATAATGGTTTTATTTCTTTTACAGTTCAAGAATCTGATGATGAAACACCTCATACCTCGACATACAGTGGAGTGGATGTTAAAAGGAATCACTTGAACCGAAGCCCAGGACAAACTCGCAATGGTAGACTTAGTCAGAGTAGCTTGAGTGAGAACTACTCGTCACCGAACGACCCACGTGATTACTCTGACGATGGAAATGCTTATTCGATGGCTAGTTTTCAAATGGACGATAGCACACCGACCAACAGAGCTTACGACAGCCTAAAAGAAATGAATGATGTGTACAAAAACACATATTCTGACCAAGCCAAGCAAATGATGACCAACATGGGTTTCAAGGCAGGATTTGGTTTGGGCAAATTTGAGCACGGTCGCGTCGAACCCATAGAGACAGCTACACAAAAGGGCAGGCGTGGTTTGGGAATGAAACCGTCTGTCATTGGTGAAATACCCAGCAATTTTAGTTGGACACCTGATACTGAAACCCCAGAAGCAACAGAACAAGTGGTAAGTTGCAACAAACCTTGCCAGTATAGGAGAATTTTTTTAAAATCACTTTAGATTTTTATGAAATACTTTTTAGTTTTGGATGCCCACACCCCCTGAAGAAACTTTATCGAGTGATGTATTAGAAAAGTGGCTCAAAAAAGGTCCAATCAAGGAAGTCATTGACGATGAAACCAACTTTGTGGACCCTAATATATTGAAGGGAGTCTTGGATGCTAAGGTATGAACCAGTAGTATATGGCATAATATGTGATAGCTGTCGAAGCTTATTTAAAAGTTTATGAAATCATTGATTTACCTACTTAACAATATTTCCGGGATGGCTTGATAATCTGGTAACTAATAGCTACATTGGTACATATTCAAATATGTGTAGAAACAGTTTCATGACATTTAACAGAAAAATACTTTTAGATCATCTAGTTTAAAAATGAACCCCCATCCAGTGTGTTTACGAACACATCCAAATTAGATGTTCAGGTGACACATCATGACACACAAGTTTGTCATTGGTGAGATCAGTAACAGATTATGAATATAATCAATTTCTTTGGATGGTCAGATTTATCAATTGACTAGTGCATAATAGACTTGACCAGGCAGTCATCGCCATAGTTACTCAATTGAAGAATTAACTGCTTGATTGACAAGTTGAAATTGACTTCGTAGGGTGACACACATTGAAAAAGGAAATTTTGTGGACGGCATGTTTAGTTTTAAATTGGAAGATCTCTAACAATGTTTTGTATAACAACAGAGATCCATTATCTAACTAGCTGTTGGCCTTCATCATGCTAAACTGTTAAAACCTGATATACAGTAACAAGCACAACTGATGATATATGTATTTGAAAAATCTTATTGTTGCAGACTATTTTTGACGAACTGCACGATGAAGACATGAGAGACGCTCGGACACGCAGTAATCCATATGAAACAATTGGTTCAGTTATATTTTTGAATAGAGCCGCAATGAAAATGGCCAACATGGACGCTGTATTTGATTTCATGTTTACGAAACCAAAAAAGCCCAACGGGGAGCCAGCTGTGAATGAACATGACCTGTTATATTTTGCAGATGTGTGTGCAGGACCTGGTGGATTTTCTGAATATGTATTATATCGTAAAGGTTGGAGAGCTAAAGGTATAAAACTGTTAGTTTGAGTAAAATATATTATATTGTAATTATATATATTTTAAACATTTTGTGGTAACATTATCTCTTGCTATCTTCAATAATAAGTATTCACTCCTTATCACTTGTTCCTGTTTTTTTTTTCGCATTATGTTTATATTATGTACATTCAGTACCAGTGCATATTAATATTAGCGTCAGCATATTTTCGGTATAAATCGCAAAATGAGGCTAAAGCGCGCCAAAAATACACTGGTGAAAATAACCCTTAATCTATACAAAATTAAGCTGTGGTAACAATACTGTTATTACTCAATTATTGGTTATAGTGCTAACTTTTATACATCTGAAATTACTTGGCAGCCTAGTATGTAGGTTGCAATCAGAAATATGGTTGTATAGATTGCATAAACCGGGCCGCTGTGATCAGAATGTCTAGTGCGCTTGATGGTCAGTTTTTTTTTGCAAAAGCGAATAAATACTTTTTTTTTTTACTTTATAGGATTTGGATTTACCTTGAAAAGTTCAAATGACTTTAAATTATCCGATTTCACGGCTGGTACTCCAGAAACATTCTATCCTTACTATGGTGTGAAGGGTGATGGTGATATTTATGATCCTGAAAATTTAGAGTCATTGAAAAATCATGTACTGAGCCACACAGATGACAAGGGTGTACATTTTCTGATGGGAGATGGGGTGAGTTTTTAATAATTTCTTTGTTAGTTTTGAAATTTATTTTTTTTATGCTTAATAGTTACATTTTCAGTCACAAACGTAACCTCACGCCTGTAATCCCCGAAGGGGTAGGCAGAGGAATGCAGAACATTCCCACAATTCACCGGTTACGTT
>DWEI01001182.1:0-17594 GCA_018245875.1 Mysoria ambigua | reverse complement strand
GTAGCACTTGGCAATAGGCTCACTCCTATTACAATATGGGACGTAAAACGTACGGACGTAAAGACGTGGGACGTGTCAGTGTCATACACTCCTCTGCCTACCTCTTCGGGGATTACCGATTGATGCGAGGTGAGGCGTTACGTCACGTGGTACGTGTTTAATTCTATATTAGCCCAGTTACTGTTTGATTTACAGTATCCCGAGACGATTGAATTATTAACGTGACAATATAATTAACTCGCGCTAACGACTTGGGAGTGATTCGTGTCATAAATTAAAAGTTCTGTATGAATGTCGCAATTTTATCACAATTCAAGGTCGGCGAACGCTCTGACGTCATTTAAAATCATGAATAAAAGTGCCCATTGAATACCTACCTAACTCATAATATTTTCGAAGAATAATACAATGCGCTCGTAATTATAATTATTGGAAGCATTTTAAGAAAGGTATGCAATGTTATAAAAAATCCCCTGCGCCGTTAGTACATTTTACAAACTATATAAAACTTGTTCTACTCACTTGTACTTGGCGAAGTTGGTCCACATTGTCACCATTCGTTTGATCATTTTTCCTTCCATGTGCCTCTGAGGTAGCGGAATTATATGCGGCTTGAACATATAGAACAGTTCGTCGGCGTGAGACGCTCCTCGTGCGAATATGAACAGTGATATCATTTTTGGCATGTTGAAGGTACCGCTGTACTTAAACAGGTAGTAATAAATTGGCTGGTCGTTAGTTTTAGCGTACATTTCCGATTCGATTACAGTTGGAAATTTAAAATGGAGGTCCGAGTACAAATCGACCATGTTCATTACCATTTCCTCTTTACTATGAGAGAAGTAATGCTCTCTTATCATTTCTGCTGTCAGCATTCTATCTTCTTCATTTGGGAATTGAAGATCGGGCTGGAGGAGTTCCACGGGATTTATTCGTTTTACGCTCGTTCCAAAATTTTTCGACGTGAAGTATATTCCTTCGTTATCATTAAACCCAATTATCATTGGTAATTTTGTATAATTACCAGATAATATGATGTCACTAGGATATTCGGTAACTATTGGTTCCACACCTGGTATATTTTTTTCTACACAGGGCACAAATAAAATCTCAGATGTGATATGATTTTTCGTTTTCGTGTATTTAATAATTCTTATCAGTTCGTCATAAGTTCGTTTTGACAAGACGTTATAAATTTTATGAGGATCAGTCGTGTAGTAACCAAATTCTTTGGCCAAATTGCTCGCTGTTTTAATAGGATCATGTTGAATACCCCAAGGAGCAATGGTTGCACCACTTTGTAGAATTGCTTTATGAAAGAAACCTTTAGCTGCGGGGGACAGAATGAGATAAGAAGCAGATACCGCACCTGCACTTTCACCAAATAATGTTACATTGTCAGGATCACCATTAAAAGCTTTTATATTTTTTCGGATCCATCTAAGTGCTGATATTTGATCTTTGAGACCAGCATTTCCTGGTGCTTCTTTTATACCGAGGCATAGAAATCCTTCAACATTTAGGCGGTAATTGATTCCTACAAAAATGACGCCATTTTCAGCAAAATAATCTCCTCCATAGAGAAATGGCATACCTGTGCCCTCGTAGAATCCGCCACCATGAATAAAAACCATGACTGGTAGCAGTTTATGAGAATTAGAGTCAATTGGTTTATAAATGTTTAATTTTAAACAATCAACGTCGCCAATCACAAGGCCTGTCATCTTTTGCGGGCATCTGGTATTTACGTTTATTGCATCAAATATTCCTTCCCATTGTGGTGGTGGCAGAGCTGCCTGAAATTGGAAATTTTCATATATTATAATCAATGTTGTTAATGTTATTGACCTTGCAGTAATTGGTATTGAGCTTGGCAGTAGTATTTATTGTATAAATAGGTTACTTTAACTTTATCTATGTTGATGAATTGTATGCTTTTATTTCAACACACTAGGAAGTATTAAGAGGCGTTTTAGACTTAACAATATTGTTGATATATATAACCTGATATTATCAAGGATGTTTGCTTCTTGTCGAAGTTATAATTTAACCTGACACGAAGTGTGTACTACAACATGTGTGTGTCTTGAGAACGGAATACAAGTTTGAAATAATCGTGTTATAAAGATGCTAAGTAATGACTAGGAGTCGATAAAATAGGGTGCATAGGGTGCATTTGTTAGCGAATGTTTATCAGAGTTTGTTTAGGTAGTGAAATGTCCTCATGGAATACAGATTAGAAATACTGATTTATTCTTGCAAATAAATACTGTCTTAACAATAAATTACCTAAGACAAGAATATTGGCGATGATTTCTTTGTTTACCGCCGTTAAAACATACAGTAATATATTTAACTTTTAAAGTTTAATTTCATGTACGCAGTTCATTTTATTATATTTACTTAGATTATTATCCAGCTTATTTGGTTTGATGCTCAATGAACCTTGTTTTTGTTTCGTCTACGTTAGGTTTTGCATTTAGGAAACCTGTACTGTTTATCGAAATAAGTGCACTTTTTGGACTTATTTTATTAGAACTTGTCATTTATTTAAAATACGTTTCACACTACAGTTGTTTAGAGACAATTATGTTAATGAACGACATTTGTGTTCTTGGACTTTGAGTATACACGTGACGTTCGTGACCAATGAATAATTTTATTACATTAAAATCATAGGCACATCCACTAACAAACATGTGTGACGCAAATTAGCTTACATATTCGTAGATGTTAAAAGCAAAAAAACACAAATCAGGCCTCGTTTTTAGAATAATATTATTACGTATGTATAATTTTTTATCACATAATTTATTATAGCGGAAATGTATAGCTTGTATCTGGTTATTATTGTTTTTATAATGTTTTTTGATTATTAATAGAAACGATGATGATGCCATCGTATGTTGGCTCGATTTTTTTTATTGTATTTTTTTTATCGAATTTTTTATTGTACAGAAAAAGCAATGTTATCGAGGCCTTCAATAAGTTCAAATTATATACAATGAGGTTGAATTATGTCTAATCAATGATTCTGTTGACTTATTGATGATTAGTGATATTGATGATTAGTGGTTTAATCAACCATCAATCGGTATTTCTTGGGTTCAAAATTCCTAGTAGTGTCTCTGAGTATGGAATATCCCCGGTGTATTTCAATAGGCTCATTGTATGTTCCATAGTGGAATGTAAACGAAATGGAGGAAACTAGGAATTGTGGAGTGCGATGAACTGTACTCCTCCGTCCACCTCTTCAGGGCTTACAGATGTGATGTTATGTTTATACGGTTTGGTATCAAACTAGAAATTATGAGATAGAAATTGAATTCCTAGCACACAAAGGCCAAGGCTGGTATCCGTATTAATGAGCGCGTGACCTTCACGTCGTTTGACGAAATTTATGAAATTATATCATAGTTTAATGGTTTTGAATATATTTCTTGTTTCTACTCTACGCGTCCTTTTATGTTTTTTTTTAGTTTAACTAACTGCAGTGGTCCATAGACAATTAGCTTGCTGGAGCCAGAACACAGTGTTTCAGAGACGTTTAGAACTCACGAGATCACGTTTGGTATCCCTGAAGACGTAGACAGAAAGGGTGGAGTACATCATCACATTTCGCTCGTTATGTCCAAACTTGGCATGGGGATGAGCCTATTGTCATATGTCGGGCATAAATCCAGACTATAAGCTACTACAAAAAAAATACATAAAATTTTGAATCAGAAAATCCATGTAGAACCCGATCCGAGATTCGAACTTATGATGGCTCGAATAGCGATATCCCTTGCAATCACTTGACTAATGAGGCAATCTCAGGCGAAAAACTAACGAGACTGATAACTTCGAGTTATAAAGATTTTATTCGATGGAAAGAGCTATGATATTATAATTGATTACCTAGTTTTACCTAGTTTAATTGATTACTTAATTTAGTAGTAGTTTAATATTTTTGTAACCCATATTAACGTTAAGTTGTAAATATTTTTTAGATACATATAAATGACAGTAATTAACTAATTCTCACACATTAACAATTGACTTAGTATGGGACGTTCTGGGGCTCTCTTTTGTTTACGTGCAGTTTCATGTCCCAAAGTTGAATATTATTTTAATGGGTATAACTGGTACTAAAAATGTGTTACATTAATATTATGTTACCTCATTGACGCAACGTAATATTATGAATAAATACGTTACCAAGAAGAATAATCCTTGTAGAATATATGTTATTGTATGTAGTGACCGTCATTTAAGAATTTATAAATGCAATAATGTTAAATAATGTTGAATACAATAGGATATATTAAAAACGTTTCTCTTCCTTAACAATAACTTAGTACTTAACAATAAGAATAAGTACATAAATTTTCATTGATGAAAAATGTGTTAAATAAAGTAATTATATATAATTACTAGTAGTGCTCGCGATTTCGCTTTGGTGCAAATCAGTGTGCCACAAAGTTTTTTCCGCGTAAATACCGACCTCGTGGGAGTTATAAGATGAAAAGTACTTTTGCTCCACAAACAAAAGAAACAAAAGAAATACCTAGATAAAAAATATAAGCAGGCGAGGTAGAGGGCAGGGCCGGGGGGCGCGACGCGGACGTCAACTCGGCATGTCATGGAACGCTGGCCCGCGAGGTAATATTTTTTGGCGGTAAGTATATAATTTGAAATCTATAATATCTTTCAAAGTATTTATTTGGTGGTTTAGGCAAGAAGACCAGACTGAAGGACATGGAGTCACTTTCGCGATTATATAACAAGTGACCAATGTTATGAGACAGAACAATGAGGACTGCAAAAACATTAATTGTTTCTGCCTTTCGCATTTATTTTATCATTTTGGAGAATAATTAATAACGAATATCTTTGTTAGAAGATATATAGAATTATTTCTTTATGAGTATTGTTTAAAAGTTACTTTCAATGAAGAAATATATTTTTTTAATATCTATAAACATACGAATTTCATTGTAAATTGTAAGTAATTACATGTATATATAAGTAAATGTATGTAGATACTAGTTGCTTTGTTTTCGAAATGACGCTACACCTCGATACACTCACAAAACAAATATGTATGAATTTTAACTAGACACTATGATATACATACAATATATCCATTAAAATTTCAATGTAATATTGAAAAGAATGTTGCAAAAATATTGGTATTATAATAGTACTGAATTGAAAAATACAGTTTTTGAATTTATTAATCTATTAATTCTATTGAATTGAATCCATTAATTCTATTCTGATACTAAGGCCATTTTGTATCTTCTATGACCTAGTTTTGTTGATAAAATAACAAAGTGTATTGTATAAGTATATTGTTTTTTCCTTGATTTGTGTTTCAAACAAAGTAAACTACGTAAACCATTGGGATGTTAATTTATATAAATATATGTAGTTTTTCATATTAAAGAGATTTAAAAAATCAACTAAACGAAGTAGAAGTAAGACAAACGTTTCTATTATTAACGGATGTATTTTCATACGTCCGTTTGAAGGTTTATATGACAGTTTGAGAAACACTGGTTCGCTAACATCGTTAGGGTCCATTTCTAAATGCAAGGCTAAATTTCCTTCGTTTTTGTTTCGTTGAACGAATAACTTGTTGCTACAATTGAAACATTTTTATTTGAACCGAAAATTTTATTTGAACCGTCAAATTATTAATTGTATTATAGTAATATGTAACAATGTAAAGAATGTAATAATGTGTAAAATTATTGTATTACCTGTGTTCGTTTGTTATCCGTATTTTATATACCAGTTCCGTTTCAATACATGCTAACTATCATTTATTATTCTATATATTATTTTACTCCATAAAAAGCAATCATATGAAATCTTTTAGACATAGGTCTTCCTCAAAGAAGCGTCATCCCGCCCGGTTTTTGGCTTGCCGCATCCAAATTTTGCCTGCAGCTCAAATTTTCATTGGTCTAAGATCCTGCTATACAACGACCTTCACCGATCTGGTTAATGGATGAACATTGTTCAACTTAACTCTTATAGTCACTTCCACAAACTGGTTGAGTTGCCTGCTAATGACTTTTTTCACATTCCTCCATTCACCTATATGTCTTAACCACATGTAGCCTTATTTTTGATGAAGAAATTACTTTTGTTATTTTTGTAATATTTTCCCGTATTTTTGCACCTTTTTAATAATAATTGTAATTGGATGAAATTTTTCGTACTTACAAATCGTTTTAATTAGCATGCGTTTATTTCCAAGTTAGGTGTGAATTATAGAACATGTTGAGTACGAATCTGTGGCTGGATATGGTTTGTCCATTAACTTATAAATGGTGGTGGTTATTTGCCACTAATCAACCATTTAAATTGCAGAGCAAACCATTTATTTAGCATAATGTCGTGACATACCAGTTTGCCTTATTCCGGTCTACTTAAGCTGGTTTTCGAAGGTTGTAAACGCGTCGAGAGAACAAACCTTAAATCTATTTGCTTGACTGACGGTGCCATACGGGATGCCGAAGTACTGATGGAACCGGCCGTTGTCGCTTATCCGCCCGCGGACCAGACCGCTCTCGATCCTCACCACGGGGGACGGTATCTTCAGCACGTTGGCCGCTATCAGCGAAAACAGCACCACCCATTTCATGGTCACAATTTAACTTGTCTCACGATTCACTTTCAGCAGATTTATACATAACAGGACGAATATATATTTTATTTTATACATTAAATTTAGAACCTCATAAGTTTTAAAAGCACGTCTCACGTTTCGTTCTCCCTTTAAATGCTACACTTCGATTTTTTATTAATTATTGAGGTAATATAATTGTAATTCAATTTCTAAGGCAAAATCCGAATAATGCTACATTGCTATTTTTCGTGAACTCCGCATTATCTCTCACTGTACAATGGAACATAATAAGGATTTTTTTCTCGTTCAAATGATTAATTTACGATGATTAAAAACAATTATTTATAATATTTTTTTAGCACCACAACGCGTATGCTCGCGCGGACAAGCAAAATGTAAATATTGCACACAGCCAGCCATGTCTGCGGCATCGTTCCTTGAAGGTTACGTATCTGTTAACTAATATATGTCTTCTGTTTCTTATAATACAGTTTGTTCTTGTGTTTGTTGTATTGCTTATATTGATGACAAGTCAGATAAATAATCTCATTCTGGATTCTCGAGGTTAAGGTTTTAAATGTGTATAAATATTCAGGACGCGTACTATGGAATGGTTTTTGTATGCGTTGTCGTCTATTTCTAAATATTTTTTAAATAAATAATTATAAAAAAGTTAACACCAGTAACTAGAAAGATGTGTCGGAAATTGTCGTTGAAAAGGGGGTATAAGAAAGAATGGGTGCGTTGGTCGAGGAGTAACACGTGTAATTGTCAAACAAGAGATCCTGAGTTCAGTCCAGGGTCGGGTGTTATTGTATATTTCAAAATAAAATTTTCTTCTTTGAATTTCTAGTAGTGGCTCAGAGGCCGGATTTGTGACCGATGTATGACAATTTAGCAATAGGCCCACCGCCTATTCTATCTTAGGATGTAAACATAACTGGTCTGAGAACTGAGAAGAACTAACAAGAAAGTCAATGGGGTTGTCATATTTTTGTCATTGTTTACCAATTATAATTTTAAGACTCCGAACTACGGCAACTTTTTCAAAACATCTATCTCTTGCATGTAATCTGCAATTTAGTAATAGGCTTTTGGCCATAATCGACTCTTAATGAAATTCTTGAATTTAAAAATTTACTTTTTTAATTTTAAAAATTGTCTTTTTATATCTATGTACATATAGATAACGAATTCAGGTTGATCGTTTTGAAACGACTTATATCATTAATAACTTTTCAGAATGATCCAAAAATGAACTTTAAGAGACTATTTTACTTTACTTATTACACGGAAACAAAAACTGGGAGTATGAAAAAAGGTGTAGCAGCAATCGGTTAATTGAAACAATAAAAAACAGACCGGAGCTCAATACAACAATAAAGAGAAACTCTATATATCTAACCTTAGCCTGTCTTAATCTAATGTACTCGTCAGTACGGTTGAAGATATTCCTTTACACAGGCCATATTTTGGTTATAACGCAAATCATAAAATTACGCAAGCGTACGATGTAGATGAACGTAATTTTGTGCCTCGCTTTACGACCTCGCGCCTCCCCTCATACACTACACTGAGGCAACCGCGACTCTACTCGAATTTTTATAATGCGTGTTGGTGTTGGACATTGCCACGCGAGGATCCCAGTAATGAGAATTGCAAATATGTAGATTGAATTATCTGAGTTCTCATTAATTTAAGCAGTGAAACCATAACTGTGTTGTTAAAAAACGCAACTTCACGCCTGTAATCCCCGAAGCGGTAGGTAGAGGAATGCAGAACACTCCCACGATTCACCAGCTACGTTTACATCCATCCATTACATCGGGAATCGAACCCGGACCTCCCGATCGGTAGTCGCACCTGTAACCAACACGACCAACCAGGCAGTGTGTTGTTGGAATAATAAATCGTTTTATACGTTTTATTCTGTTCTAGCTCTTTAAAAAAATTGGATAAGTTGTTATAAGGATAAGTCCCTATTAAAAAACATATGTTCTTGTTATGTGCAGTGGACGAAATAAACTGTTTCTATTGATATTTTGATTGCACCCTATGTAAATGAGCTTGGATTTATTAAAATTTATCAAGTGCTCCAGTTCTTCATGCATTGCGTATTTTATTTAAATACTCCTTGGGTTTATCTCATTAATGATAACGTCGGCAGAGGAGTGCACACTCCCGTGTTTCCGTAGCCGGACATAAAACAGCGACAATAATACAGTCACAAGTAAGATGACCTTTAAGCTTTAATTGTGTTTGTAATCAAGAATTAAAACTGCCGTTCTGTCGTCATACACAGAGATAGTTTCCCAATGAGCGCTTACGAAAGGCGCCGCTAGGAAGTTGGTCAACTAATAATAAGGCACGGATGTACTTCCCGCCGACTACAATTGGAACATTACGTATAATTCGTGTTTTAATATATGATTAGTTTCATTCAATGCGATAATAATAAATGCATAAACCTACACACACACACACATACATACGGGTACGTGTGTACATACACACGGGTAAAGGCAGAGAAGAAAATCATAGTCACTAAACGCTGGACGCAGACCATTTACTTTTACTATTTTGTTTGAATAAAGTTCTGGTTACAGTCCTATAAATATAAAATGTATGTACCTTACTAGATGAGTGAAGTCTGTACATCTGCACATGTTAGCATGATAAGCTACCTTTCGTTCCGATGGGATGTCCGTTCCCGAAAATCGATATAAACCAGTTGACGATAACGATAGTTATCTATAATGTATAACGATTTTCGTTTGTGTGTTTAATTGTAATTAAAATCACAATTTTTGTATCGTTATATATGCGTAACAGCTTGCATTGAACCGATCGAATGCACTCCACGTACTTAGTGTTATCGAGGTGAGAATAAATTTAGATACGCACTTCGAAACAATGGACACTTTCAAACATTTTAACATAATCGTAGTTAATTGTATAGATACGCTCACCTTCGACTTTACTTTTATTTCGTTTTCCAATTTTGACCACTATGTTACAAATAGTATTTTGAACTTCAAAATCATATTGTTCCTTACTGTCGAAGAGCAATTGCCATTTAATATTCGCATTGCTTTCTTACTATTACATATATTTTGCATTGTACATAGAGATTATTTTAAAACCTAACAAAAATTATATTTTATTTAATCCATAATTCACTTAAATGGTATATTGTTCATGCCATGCTACATGCAGTCGCGCGGCAGGCTGTGCTCAGTTCGCGTTAAAACCGATTATATCCAGTTATGAATAAATTATAATTCATGAATATTCACATCGCTTAGTGTGAATTGAACAAGCGCGGCATAAGTGTTTTTTTTTTTCATTTTCAAATAGTAATTTGTTCCAACGAGCACGTTTTCAGAGATGTAAACATTGCCGAGAATAGAATGTTTGACATTATTTGGGTTTATGAAAATATTCGTATTATATTTGTGTATATGAAAAACTTGGCCTATATACATTCGTGGCCACCTCAATTATAATTGTCGTAGAAGTTATAAAGACTTATTAAGGCCGCCCCGTGTGGTGTATGTTGCGTCCCGCCAAGTTGAGCGCACATGACGATGCTGCTAGATGTAGTGGCAGACGTTGGCGTCGGCGTGGTCGTGTTCGGAACCTGACTGTATGATCTATATTTTAATGCAACTCTATCCGAGAACGGTATCGTTCGATATGGACTGTAATATAATTTTTTGCTTAAACTGTTGGTAATAACATTTTGGAATGTTAGTAACGTTCCTATTTTAGTATACGTACTGCCGAAGCGAGTACAATGTTCCTTGCTGGCAACCAATACGAACAATGAGATATTATTATTATTAGTATAATTAATTAGAAAAAGTGGCTTAATAGGTTATAAAATGGTTTCGTGTTAATAAAATAAATTAGACTTGTGCAATAAGCGTTCTGAGCGTGCATTGAAACAGGTTACGTGAATAGACACGCATTTGCATTTAATCGTCGCCTTGAAAAATGAATGTGGCGGTCGCGCGACATTTTTTGATTCGGCTCCCCAACAATTATTTGGATTCGGTGTGCCACAACAGGTCTAGAGGACTGCTGTTCCCTTTCGCGGTTATCGGAAGACCTTGGTAGATCTTGAGACAGTATGCGATGCTATGCACACACGAGCGGCTCGCAGTTCGAACGCGTGCCCGGTGTATGGTGACAGGCTCACCACCTACTTCATAGTAGGACACAAACGGAACTGGAGACTGCTGTGAGTGAACTATACTCATCTGCCTGCCTCTTCGGGGATTATAGGCGTGATGTTACGTTTCTTATTTGTATAATAAAGTTACAATTATCAAGATTGTGTTGTTTACCTGGGTTAAGGGCACTCATATTGCGACTGGCCTTCCCTTGGCATGGAAGTGTGAGGTACTTTCGAAACATAATGTCTGTATGATGAATGTTTTGGTCGTAGGCCTACTTAGTATCTCCGAATACCCACTGTTTTTTATCTGTTACCTCTGTGTTCCATTTATGAATGTCATTATCGTAATAATGACTTGCAACCTTAATTTTAAACGTAACTGGTGAAACGTGGGAGTGTTCTGCATTCCTCTGCCTACCTCTTAGGGGATTACAGGCGTGAAGTTACGTACGTAGGTATTAATATGAATCACTTATTTCGAATCAGATGTTCTGCGAATAATTACGCAAAACGCCTACCATCGAGTACAAATGCGCATGGACTCTGGAGGTGGTAATTTTAAAGTTTGAAATAATGTTTTTGTGATGACTAAATTGAAAATTTTCTTTTTTAACTAATTTACCGCCAAATTTCATTACATTATTAATTGGCCCTCATCTATATAAAAATATAAGTAAAGGGGTAGTTGAGTTGTATACATATATGCGTTTTAAGGTTGATCATCACTAACTCTAATGGTGAAATAAAACATCGCGCGGAAATCTGCGAATGCCTTAAGGCTCTTAATAATGTTTTCTAGGTTGTATGGATTCCATCTAAGCATGACGAATAAATGAACAGTGTGGAAATTATATTGGAACAATCTTAAACATAGGTATGAAATGTAGAAGACGGGTCTGACAGAGCGGCTTCAGAGCTCCATCTAATTGTTGCCAGTGAGTATGTTATTACCTGCATTAGGACAAATTCCGATAAATCAATAAATAAATGAATTTTCTTACTCAATTTTAATCAATGGATTAATTTTAATCAATTAAAATATATAGTTGATACAATATTGAAAATACAAGAAATTCCGTACAGAGAAAAATCATCCAGGAAAACGTACATTTTTATTTAGATACAGTCAATAGCAGTCAATATTAGAACACTCCCTATTCTATAGTGGGACGTAAACGTAACTAGTGAGACGTGGGAGTGTTCTACACACTTCTGTCTACCTCTTTAAAGATAACAGGCGTGATTGCTTATTATTCATATGCTTGCTTATTATTCATATACAATTACTTATATAGAGCAATACTTTTACAGGCAATTAGCAATAAAATCGTATACAATTATACCACAAGACCATAAAACAATAAGTTTTATCAGCTGTATATCACAGTACAATAAGTTGTCAACAGCTCAAATAGAAAACAAATTTAGGAATCAGTAAATCGATCATTAATTAAATTCGTTACAAGTAGTTTCATTACATGATTCCCATTTGAATTTAACACAGTCTATGAACTAAATTTAATAATTTGCTGTTTATATTTAGTTGTTTATGTACTGCTGGCAATGTAAACATCGAAGCACAAACATTGTAAAACCAGTGTTGTACGAATTATATTATTGAATACAATGGATTAAATTCTTTTTTTTTAAATTTTTTTACATATCTTCTGTAACAAAAATATCAAAAATTTCATTTTTACATCACAGTTTTTTGAATTCACTAATTCGAATATTTGTGTTTGAGATTAATGAACTTAGAAATATAACACCTACAACTATTAAAGTACCTATTAAAAAGATAATCAAACAAAAAAGAATTAAGCTATGAATTGTTAAAATTTATTTAGCAATGATTTAAAGTCGTATTTTATAAAGTAATAGTGTTAAATTATTTAATTATTTTTTATTTTATTACTGTAAATTACAACACGTATTCGTAAATGTGGTTTAAAGAAAGTTGTGTGTTTGACATTGGCGTAACCATATTTAGCTTAAATTTCAGTTAAGTTAAGTTTTTGGAAATTTGATACCATACACTGATGCTTATGTAATCCGAAATGCAAAAATACAAGGATATATATTATTTGAGCTTTTGTTTTAACATTAAGTGTTCCAATTTCAAATGCCTCAAAGCAGTTTTTCCACAAATAACTGTATAAAATTTTTGTGTTGGGTACAAAAAATTAACCTTTAAATATAATAAGTGGCTAATATTTCCTCTATAACGCTAGGTATCAACGTATCAAGGTTTAACGAAATTAAAGAGAATTTCTTTGGCATTCCATGGCATATTATTATGGATAAGGCAAATTTGTAACCCAAAATACCGAGTTACGAATAAAGTTTCTTATATTAAATGGCATAATTTTGTCGACAAAATATATTAAATGTGTCTTGCACGTAACTTAACCGTTTCTTCTAAATTTTGTATACGTTCTGTTCCAGTAAAGCAGAGCTTGGTCGTGCCATAGAATATCTGTAGAAAGTTTTTTGTTTATAACAAAAATTTGTTGGTCCTTCTTTTGGAGAGGCCGCCATTTGCTTGGTAGTAATCGTGATAACTTTGGAGTGGGGTTTCTGAAAACATACAATGTCATTAGAAAGCTTCTCAGACCTAAAATAGGCGAAATATTTAGGGACTAGGAAATAGCTCTAAGCCTACATTCCTAAATGCTCAAATACCTTTGAACTGTATATCGTTGGGTTGGTTTTATATATAATTAAATGTACTATGTATAATAAAGGCAAGCTTGTTTCAAGAAAGATGATAATATTTTCTTTTTTGAGATTTTGTTTTGTTTTTTGTAAATGTTTATTTTTTTTAAATTGTAAATTAGTGTGCAATAAAGAATATTGTATTGTACTGTGGAAAATCTTTCTCTAACGGATAACAGTTGTAAATTATAAAGGTATTTCAATGCATTTACTGTGTCTATTACGTCCAATTTTGTTATAATATTACTCACCCGTATTTAACGAAATTAGTCCACATTTGAGTCATTCTCTCTATCATTGTTGCGTCTGCATTTGTCAATGGAAAATTTGCTAGCACCTTAAACATGTAGAACAACTCATCGGCGTGCGTTGCTCCCGGATATTTCCCATAACCGAACAGAAACTTTGGAAAATTGAGCATACCATCATACGCAAACTTGTATGCGAACACTGGTTTGTCTGTGGTACGTGACAAGAGATCCACAGTAGCCACTACAGGGTACACAATCTGTGAATCGCCGACATACTTCGCAAACTTCCAAAGCATTTCTTTAGATATATTTTCCTCGCCCATATATATGTCTCTCAGGTTACTGGCTATTAGGATCTTTTCTTCTTCTGATGATATTAACAAATCTCGTGGCAATGAATCGTAGAAACTAAGCTTTGATATTGTTGTATCATTTTCTTTCCCAACAAACATATATCCTTCAGCACTGTTGTATCCTATTATAAGTGGTACTTTATTGTATTGCCCAGTCCTGATTAAATTGTATGGTGTGTCTGGAAGAAATTGGTCGACGCCCGGTATCTTATCTTCAACGCATGGCACAAATATGTTTTCTGATAAAATAGTGTCACCTTCTGCTCTGGGAACTCTAGTACTCAGTAGTTTACTTGAAGACTGTGCATTCAAAATGTTATAAAGTTTCTTCGGATCCTTTGTATGATAGCCTAACTGTTCTGCCAATAAGCTTGCAGTTTTTAACGGTTCAAACTGAATGCTCCAAGGACACATCGCTGAACCGCTTTGCATAATTGCTTTATGAAACAGTCCTTTGGACATTGGCGATATTAGATGGTAGAGAACGGACGCAGAGCCAGCGCTTTCTCCAAAAATAGTTATGTCATCAGCATTCCCACCAAACGATTTGATGTTATTTCTTACCCATTTTAACGCTTGTACTTGATCTTTTAGTCCGGTATTTCCAGGAGCTTCTTTTATTCCGAGACATAAAAATCCCAGTATTTCTAATCTATAGTTAAATGTAACTAATATTACATCATGTTTGATTAAATACTCTGGTCCGTAGAGAAATGGGGAACCCGAGCCGTCTCTGAATCCGCCTCCATGGATGTAGAACATGACTGGTCTAAGTTTGTTAGATTCTCTTATTGATGTGTAGACATTCAGTGTTAGGCAATCTTCTTGGCCAGCTAAACGAGTGCTGGTGAATCGCTGGAAGCACCTTATGTGTTCATCGTATGCATTGAAGACTCCATCCCAAGCTGGTTCGGGTTCTGCCGCCTGGAATAGTTATATCAGACCATATTAATAAATCATACCATATTAATAAATGTGATATAAACATCTGGGCGACAATGGGAATGTTGCTACAAAAAATATTCGTTAAATGAAACCTTCAAAAGATCCATGTAAAATTAAGAAAAACAAAATTTTTGAATTTATTACTAATTTAATATTTAATTCATATCATACGTATCATCCACTTCTTATACTCTAGAGTCTAATCTTCTCTTAGTGCACATACGAGTATAAAATTTAAGTACTCGATAGAAACTTGAATCTTTGCCTAACCGCGACAGTCCAGGGTCTGTTATTTAGATCCTTATATAGAATGTTGTATAGGTCTAGCCATTTGCACATTACTGATCTAGACGGTTAAAGCATAGAAATCCCGTCCAGCGCCACTGTATTATGTTCTCCAAAATTTCAAAATAATCTATAAATTTTTAAGGTGAAAAAAGGTAAATTTTTAATTAGAAATAATTTATTTATGGCCGCGATAGCGTTTAATATATAGATAATACACGTACAATAACACTGTTATAGGTTGAATGAAAATGGTGATAATGAATGGTGATATTTACCTGGAATCTATTCTTGACACTGGCGTACGGGATCCCGACGTAGCGCACGTGCGAGCCGTCAGGCGCGATGGTCCCGCGCACGAGCCCGCTGCGCACCCGCGCCGGCGCTGTGGGCTGCGGCACCAGTCTAGCCGCCCACAGCGACCACAGCACAGTCCACCGCAGCCGCATCGCGATCACGACCGCCGCGTCAACACGACCGTTCACTGCTAAACGTTAACGTCCTTGCACATTTTACGTTTTTAATGAAAATAATTGTTAACACTTGGTCATAAACGGTCATTTCAGTTGACGAAACTGCATACTGTCACTAAAATTGTACGAAGATGTACATATTTACATGTATTAGAAAATGTACTTTTTCAACTATTGGTACATATTTTATCTATAACTACTCATACAATCATGATAGTTAAATAATTATTTAAGACATGCACACTGTACCGCTGCACTTCCCAGTAATAAACAAACACTTATTAACTTTATCACGCACTTTATATTGATTCAATTGTTGTGTAAAAAACCTACCCAGATGACCTTAATCCATTGTCTTTTTAAATTACAATAATCGTTGAAAGCGTCTGTTATTTACGTATTTCTTCCAAGGAAAATAATTTACTTAAAGTTAACTTGTATTATTTATGTGTTTACCTTTAATATTTTTACCTATTTTTTTTAAATTTAGAAGCCACAAATGCATAGATACGTCTGTAATCCGTTCAAAGCCGGACGATACAATCTTGATGTAATAATGCCGTTAACCGATTACGAGTGCGACAAATTTCACCTGTGGTTACTGGAAGTTAAATTGAGAGAAATTGAACCTTATGTATGGCGTCATAACTGTTGCGCGTTGTAGGTAACTGTATTTGTGATTGTTTCGTTGTTGTAAGCGATCAGTATAGAATCTATGGAACTACTTGCGACCCATTTCCAGGAAAGTAAGTTCAAGAGTTTTTACGGTATGTATAATGACATTTAGTATTTATTAAGAAATAAGTGTTCATGTACGTTTAATTGAATGTACTCAGCATTCACTTTTATTTATGTTCATAATTTCAGATTTTGAAAATACATATATGATGTTTTAATACATTAATGTTTCAATTTTTATGAATTTATTATGTAGTAATTTCATATTTAATGACGTTATATAGAGTAATTTATTATTTAATATATTAATATTTAATTATTTAATAATTTCGTATTTAATAATGGCGTATTGAATAATTTAATATTCAATGATTTATTATTTTAATATTTAATAATTTAATATACAATAATTTCATATTTAGTAGGATAATAAATATTTAATAATTGAACTAAATGTTCAATTATTAAATATATCATTTTATTTTCTGTTTAATAATTTAATATTTAATAGTATTATATTTATTAACTGAATATTCTTCTTGTTAAAATATAAAAGTAGAATATTCTTCTTAATATAATTGAATACCTAAAAGTTTAATTTATAATTATTCTATATTTCAATACAAACTACCTATTTCATATATTTTCTAATATTAATGGTACGGTTATCGAAAATGCAATAACAGTTTAAATTGCAAGGTAATAGCAGGTACATACATGTATAGCTAAGTAGCAATATATCGTTGACAGTAACGTCAGTAGCACGAATATAGCTCGGTGTTATACCACAGACAAGCAATTGAGAACCGTGGTTGAACAATCTTTATCCGTTTGATATCGGCTGGATTATAACAGTATTATTCTAAAAATGGAATACAATAACTTACGTGTAATATAAAATACAATTACGCTTTCGTTCCTTTGTCTCGCTAAACGTCGTGACGTTACTTCAAGGTACATCGAGCCGAGTTGCGTTATGCTACAAATCGAGACCGGTTCGTATGCGATTACGTATATGAGCAAGTCTTTTACGAGAATACTTGGATTATTAAGTAAACACTCATCGCTTCTTGGATTTTCAATGCTGGCTAA
>DWEI01001181.1:0-17596 GCA_018245875.1 Mysoria ambigua | reverse complement strand
AATATTAACTATTAGTATAATTAATATTAGTATTAATTATACTAATAGCATTAATTATAATATTAATTACACTATTAGTATTAAACTAATGACGTCAAATAAGATGACTTAACTGTATGTTGCCTAGTAACTCATAGTTAGGTATGTTGCAGCTCTGTTAAGTCTTGTCCAATCAACTGATCATACATACCTTGGGGAACAGAGTAAAGGGTGGTTATATTGGGAAAGTTGTAATTGGGAATGCAGAACTACTTCCATATTTGAATATTTAAATAAACATCTCAACAACAGCTCCTAAGACACACAACAGGATCTAAAGACACGGGCAAATGGTCGCAGAAAAAATAGTATTCCTATATTTAACCACCTGTAATGCGTATAGACGCTCGCAGCGATGCAAACGAGCTTGTAAAAATTCACCGGCGCGCCGGCGTTTCGGGGACTCTCTAAATTTCGTCGGTCGACTACGCCCGATACATATTTATGGCGCATTTGCGTCGCGCTAACGATCCCGGCCCCCGGTACCGATTTGGGACCTTCCGATGCCACGCTGACGAACCGAAGCGCAGCAGAACACTGTCGATAAATAACGTAGCATCGCGCCAGAGGCGTGTATAACACTCCCACGTGTCGCGGACTACTTTTCTGTCCCGATATAGAATAGGTGGTGAGCCTGTTGTTATAAACGAGGCAACTTTCCAAACTCCGATCCACTATTAGAAAATGTAAATTAGAAAATGCAGTAGCGCTTTAAATGGGTTTTGAATTCACGACCTTCCGATCGACAGTCGCGCTTGCAACTAACACGCCCAACGAAGCAGCTTGTACAAATGACAACAAATTATATCCATGTTAATAACATACAGGAAACGCGCAGGTCTATGGATTATGTACATGAAATACAATAACATCGTTAAACAGAGAATTGAATTAAATTTAATATTTTTTCCACTTTCCGACATTGACTCCAATTGCACTATAAAAAAGGTGTAATATTTTATCGAAGGAAATCGAAAATCAAATTAATTACATGCATCTATCAAATTGAGTGAAGGGTGTAAGAATACAAACAAGAAAAAGATCATGTCGGATACTGTTACGATAAAGATATTTGGTATTCGGTTCCGTCCGCCTAATACTTTTCAACAACATCAAATTTGATGATTTTAGTATTCGAAACGTTCATAACATTAACGCGCATAGAACAATGGCACAACTCGTAATAGCTGTGATATAGCCTTCTCATGAGCCGCGGCGTTTTACGAGGCGGCGCGGCGCCATAAAAACACAATTGGCAATCGGCGCGAAGTAATACCATAACGGTGGGCCGTTACCGGCGCCGAATTTACGGAGCTCGCCAAAACTCGGCTATCGGCCGATATGTTCGGAAATTTCACTGCACTGATTACGTCATCCGCGAGAATTTTATCGTGACGGCGCTCCATTTGGCGTTGCGCTGCCGATGGCCTTAGGTGCCGGTCGCAGTACTCTACGTACGGCGAGCGAACTGTGTGTTTATCATTTTAGGTACTTGTCGCAATACTACGTAATTTGCGAATGAGTTGACACTTGAGTAGGAGGAATAGCCGATTTTGTTAACTTTAATCGATTTCAAAAAGCTTAGTTTGAAAGAATATGTCGTTGTGTTATGTGAGTATTCTTGTAATGATAATCGTATGTTGATTAGGGTTCAGATTCAATTTATAAGCATTTTATATTTGACTCTGGATACGTGTAGTATGTCTATGTTTAATCGTACCACTAGCTAAATACAGAGTCGCCGTCGATACGACAGCGTATTCAGCGTCAAAGGGGCCTATGTTGCAACGCTCTGCAGTATTTATGCAAAACGGCCAGAAATGCCCATGACTGGAAATGTTTTATGAGACGAGCCAATAGCTTCCGAATATTATCGCTCGCCATCCATCCAACTCAACTGCCATATAAAGAGGTAATAGAGAGAGGCTAAATGCCTACACACGTTTACCGTTTTTCGAATAAATAACGTCTTGCTATCAAAAGACTGTTTGCAAGAGTTACAATTGTTATGACAGCCTCGCTGGTCGTGTTTGACGCAAGAGCGACTGCCTATCGAGAGGTCAGTAGTTGCACGGATATTTGCCCGGTGACGGTAGGCTCGGCAACCCTTCCATTTTTGGACGTAAACGTAACTGGTGAATCGTGGTGATAAACATGTGTATACTCCCATGCCTAGCTCTTCGAAGACTCCATGCGCAATGTTACGATTTTTTAGATATTGTTGTTAAATTGTTACAACGCGTTCTTTAACATAACACGTCTGCTGTGCCAATTGAACTGGCGTTATATGCCAAGTAATAAAATATGTTTTGAAAATAAATCGCGTTCTGTATTATATTGTTTTCTGACCGGACGTATCGGTACGATTGTTGAGTCAAATTGTAGAGCATAGACAAATAAACTGCAAAAAGTTTTTGCCAATCATTTTTATTCTGACTGTATTTCAGCACTTAGGGACAAACAGGTATTACGTAACTAAAACGGTCGTTTAAAATATGGTAATGCGACATTTCCAAGATTGGTTTATAATAACATTCGGACGGGAAATTTCGTACAAAAAACTATATTAATTCAATTATCAAACACAACGGATACGATCATATGAATATGAAAGCGAATTTGGATCTCATTCACACGCATCTCGGAGGCAGTTTTAAACGATTCCGTAAATTATTGTTTATTGCTAAACACGTCACTCTGACAAAATCAGCTGAACGAGTCACGATTAATGTGGATTTGAAAGTAGTGGAATATACCCAGCACGCAAGTTTATTGGCGTCTTCGGAATTTGATGTGTGAGATTTCATAACGGTCTTAGAATATGTTACTCCTTAGTTATTTATTGGTTAATGAATTTCAAACATCTGCTTGGTAACTGATTGATATCTGTACAGATCATCTGACAACCTTCAGAGAACAGCTGAACAAAGCTGGATTCAAAAGGCCCGAACAAGGTGTAGACGATTAGGGGGTGATAGGGTAGGTTTTTCTCCAGCACTGGACTTTTAAAGATTAATGGATAAATACATGAGATTAACGAAAATTTTAAATCGTATATCAAGTAATTACATACATACAAAACAAAACATGGTACATACATAAAAAAGATGGTAGACCATAATTACCACAAGTAGAAATACATTAGTCATTGACCTCCATCTACTCGACAATGAGTGAGTGAAGAATTAGCAGTTCAGTGTAACCAGTGTTAAGTGATCGATTGGGAAGCACACCACGTGTCTTATAGGGGTGCTAGACATTTAGTGCTCTTTGCCTTCCACGTCAAGAAGCTAGCGAGGAAAAAATAAACCTGTCCTTGAACACTTTTATATCTCATAAGACATTGGGATTTCCTTAAATGATTTTAATGTTCTATTCATTTACAAACAGAAAGTTTATAAATTAAATATAACTATTAATAAACAAACATATAAATCTACGTTAACGCTTTCCGATGAGATAGCCAAGTATTTTAGAGAAACCGGCGATTTGCATTCGCGTAGGAAGCGATAGACCAACGGGTGCATATATCATTTCGTCGGTGCCCACGTCCGAGCGTCTGTTCACGAGACCGGAATAGTTCTAACTATCGAGGAAGTGCCCACTCGTGAACGTCCATCGCACACTTTCAAGACTGTAAACGGGCAACACGTCGAAGTTAATGTTAGGGTGTTCGATCACGAACCGCGTAATGTACTGACGCGTGAACGAGAACAGTTTGAAAGTACTGCGTGCGTGCAAACCGAAGCTCACAACGCACGTGCAATTTTGAGAGAGAAACGGTTACGAAAGAGCTAATTGTCGATCACATACATATATGACGGTGTTATTTTTCCGAAGGGATTGCATTATTAATGTTTTTCAAAAGTTGACTTTTAAGTCTCGTACAAAGTAAGTTATATCTACATATTATTGAAATACTCGAGACGTAAATACAGATTCCGAGCCACTGTTGGCAAGTTCGAGTTGGAAACATAATATAATACGATATTTGCCAAGAGTTGTATCCAAGCTTGCTTGCTCGGCAGTCGCACTTACAACTATTAAGTAAATTAAGCGGTGCAATAAGTAGAATCTCTAAATTTATCAAACTTGCAATAAAGTTAATGCTCTTTTTGACACATGAGTTGGACCCTCCGTTGTTGGCTTTAGTTTTCAGAGTAGACAAACATCTAAATATTTAATGAAATATGTAGATCTTCTAGTGCTTCGTGTTTACTCGTCCTTATTTGGGTTCCACCCACGTCATCGCCAAAGGCGTAGTGGAGTTGTACGAAGCCGCATTGACACGGGGCAATAAAAACCCACTTTGGGTTTTTTTGCAAACGCACCTCATAAGTCAACGGGCAAAATATTCATCTTAAACGAGCGTGTTCCTGTCTAAGCTGCATATCCCTAATGCTCAGGTGAAATTACAGGTAAAAGCAAGTCCACAATTATATGAAAAAACTTAAGCCTTTCTAACTTAGGAATTTATATTCCTACTGAACAGTGAGTATTAAAGGAAGTGTTGAAGACGTACAATGATGAATAGAATATGTGCCGACATATGAGAGGGTAACAATGTAGACAGAATTTGCGTTATCTAATAACCTTTGTATCGAGTAGTGGTGATTTTTTTTGAAACGAATAGAGGGAATATTACTTGAACAGTTGTGTTCACGATCACTATTGCGCACTAAAGTGATAGCACTCGAGTGATTGCAGATAGTCTTCTATGGCTGTAATGGTCGCCCGGGAGAAAATTGCCGTGCCTTAAATTGGTCATTATTTAGCGCAATCGGTGCCCGCGTCCATGTTCCTCGGGAATTTCCAGACGTAACAACTTTGAAAATACTCAAGGTGCCAACCGTAAATTGTATCTTAAAATGTTATTGCAGAAGAAAGAAACAGTATAAAGATAAATATTTGTCACAATCATTCGTTCGATTAATCATTAGAGAGAGAAATGTTATAGAAGAGGAAAAATTTATTAAAAGTAATCGTATTGATCAACCTACTAAACATGGTTTTTGATTCATAGGCAGATACGAAAGATCTGAACAAAATCACCATCACCATGTTTTTGCCACGTGTCATATACGAAAAAGCCGCCAATGAAACTTTCAAGCGCGAACGACGTTTATTTAGACAGCAGTTCCCCATGCCGGGCGCCGTTCGTTCGAAATGAGACAAGTTCCCGCCGCTGGCGAAAGTCGCGGGACGTATTTCCATACCGAAATGTCAACGTCAACTTTTGATTAAGTCGAACGGCGGGCGACTCGTTACGAAAAACGTCACGTCCTTATGCGAACGTTCAATTTATTCACATTAATGTAATTAAATTGGACGGTTGTGTCGCCGTCGTGGTATTCTACCCTTGTACACCCGTGCCAATTAAAGAATTGCTTGTTACGAGACACCGCTCGCTTGCTATCTCACTCTCACTCGAAGTATTTGATACATCATATCTCTTTACACTTTACAAGAACATAACTTGAAAAATTGATGTTATCGTACTCTATTATATGCAAACTAGTATGTAATAGAGACCTAATTTATGTGAATTATCGTGTAAAGATAACTTGCTATAAATTATGAGAGCGATGCGTCAGTTTCATATCTTTTCTTTAATGTCTCCGGTCACACCGGTTGAATTCATCGCAACACGGTGTACAGAGACTGTGACGTGTGTGCATGTGGCTTTATCGTCTCATCTGACTATCGCGTCCGATTGCGCGCTATCAGCACAGCGCTGTCTCGTTTACGTGCCTCGCGGGGAACAGTTTTGCTGATAAAACAAAATAATGATAACGTCGTTGCTTAACGCCGCGAATGCAAGTTTGTTCTGTAGTAAAAGTAGGAAATATGAGTCACGATTGTTCATCTCTGAACATACAATAACTAGTTCTACCAAAAAGACCGGCTCGAGCAAAGCCGATTTTATAGCATTTAGAACTTTAAATCATTTCAATAAAGTCTAATTTTACGTTTCGATTTTTTACGACGGGACACCCTTAACATACTACACTTCGCTGCCCACTTCTCACCGGATTAGAGGCTTGATGTTACGTAAATATCAAAATCCGATCGGCTTCACGAGCAGGTCTATTTAAAAGGACCGTAAATTGGTGACGAAGCCGGCTGGCGTAGCGGTTAAACGACAAGTTTTCAAACTTGCACTGGCGTTATGAATATATCGCCGAGACTGGTGTCTGTTTGAGTCTGAGATGCGGCCGCGTACTTCGTATCTTCAACTGTAGGAGCGAAGCGCAGACAGTCCATTGTGTGATGTTGATGTGCATAAACTTTTTTTTTTATAATTTACATTACTTATAATTGGAAACAGTAACAGTGTGGAGCTTCTTATTTCGGGAAGGCAGACAGAGAAATATAGAACACTCCTACGTTTCACATGTTACGTTTACGTCCCACTATGGAATAGGTGGTGGTGAGCCTATTGCTATACACTGGGAATGAAGCTAGTCTCGGAGCCAATAGTATAAATTCTTGTATATCTGTTAGGTATATGAATATAAATAACACTACAAATCCTCAGTTACTAAAATGAATTTCATCAATTAATCAAGACATGATCGTACTGCATATGAATAATATTCATTAATTGGTTAGGAATGATATTTCTGAATCATTGAATGTTCCCGTATTTGAATACGTTAAAGTTATAGTTTGCCACATTGACGAAGCGGAGGTAGCGTGATTAACACGCCTTTGAAGTTTTTTTTTAAGGATACGATTGTAATGATTTACTACTGACTGGCCTTTGTGCAATCGTCCTACATCAGCCATAAATATTATCTATTAATATGTTTTGTGTAAAAATATTGAAAATACAATAAAAGTAAATCCGTTGAAATCTCGATTTAGCGCGTTCCACTTTCTTACATCTCTTGTGGGCTCAGGCGTGTACCAAAAAAAAATATCCCAGAAGAACGGATACTCCGCGTTCGTGCTTGACTATTTCGCAGCCCGCCCAGAATTACAAGGGAGACACAGAAACTCACCAAACAATTTTTATTCGTGTTATAATTGATATTTTTTTTTTATTATTTAGTTTTGTTTGATTGAAGATCTTAATTATGGACCTCGTTTAAACATCCAAATTAGTAATATCTTCCTAATATTTAAAATTAATATGGCTGCAATTATAGTATCTATAAATTACTTTATCAACTGTTGTTACCATATAACCGCAACAATCTAGCGTGAGACCAAATGGACGAATAGAGATGTCTCAATTTTTTTAAGATACATAACATATCATCCCGTCTGTATTTCTTCGAAGGGGCAGGCAGAGAATTGTGGTACATTCGCATGATTCATCAGTTATTTTACAGGACAGGAGTTATAACCACAGAATAGCGGGTGAGTTTATCGCCATGCATCGTGTTTAAGATCAATATATACATTTATTAAAAAGGGGTAACTTACGGTTGCATAAATGTTATGCAATTTAACGGAATAGGTAAGTGCGCAGAAAAGCGAAATAATAACTGCAGGCAGTACGACCCAGCTGCGCATGAACGTTATCATACTAAAAGTTGATGGTCGGCCGTGGACACGTGCCAAAAGGCAATTTTGCTTTTAAACCATTGCAATGGCTACGAGGATTGCAATTTTCAGTTACTCCCACGGACGTGAAGGTCCCGAAACTGTTTCCTATTTGAATTACAAATTTCGCCTTCGAATTTATTATCCGTCTGAGTGCTTAGATACTTCTGCGTCAGTATTTCTATCGTGTTGATGAGCTGGTGACAGATTTCGGGTTTGTATATAAGGAGAGCAGCAAACGAATTAAGAGAATTGAGAGAATCTACAATTGAACACGACTAAATTGACTCGTTCATATTTTCAGCCAGTTCTGTTATTAATATCTAAATTTTTCTGATGCATTGTATTCGTAACTAACAGTACTGTAGATTGACGTTGGTTTAAAATATTACATCGTTTAGATCATATCTTCATAATTTCAACTCCCACCTTACTAACTCGAAGAATGCGCGTTGGACGCGTAGACGGGTAAACTCCAGAACTGCTTTGTTTCCCAGGAATCAGCGATGGCACGAACAAGTAGTGATTATATTACAGTCATATCAAAGGCCAGCACAGTTTACCCCTTAGAGAATATTATATGTTTCAAAACAATTAGTTGACTAAGATTAACAAAGATCTGGACCGATGGTATCGGATCTTTCACTGGCAGATAGCTGATGCAATGAGTAGTACCTAACTTATCCTACTTTCATGTTAGAATTTGTCAAATTCCCACGCACAGGAAGTCGCCGGTACAGTTAGTGTACTTATAAAACACAAAAGCAACATGATCACTTTCAATAACTATATCTACAATTGGTAGGGGTATTGTCGCCGCGTCTGCCCCCCGCCGATCGCGTCGACGGTCACGTCGCCTTTACGATCACGACTCGCGTAAACTCGGAACGACTGCTATCGTGTTACGACTCCGCGCGTCGGCATTGTGATTTCTTATTGCTTTTTGTGCTTTATTCCCCGTGTTCTACTGTGGAAAAAACCAAACAGTTGGCAGTAGATCTGATATATATAAGATTAGATCTAGTGTCACAGAGATTCGGATATTCCATTATAGTAGTTTGCACGGACTCTTTTGAAAGATTATGGCCGTCGTCGTTTCTCAAATTGTTAGTTTCCCTTTCGAATCAAATGTTTTGTTGTAAATCTAATATAAACAAATTTAATTTGCGCTGTTGTCAATTATGGTTACTAAGGATACGGGCTAGAAAAATCTAGCCTGTATCCTTAGGAATCCTTAAGAGAGATAACGTTCATCTTCAAATAGTAAATTGTTAAGGCCATGCACAGCCCAAAGATTGTCCTAAATGTAGCGATTGAGAATAAGTGTACGTACGATTGACGATAAATGACTAACGATAAACGGTCGTATCGGATGCGGCAGTCCAAGTTGAGATATTCCGTGAGTCATATTATCAAATACTTTCGCTTAGTCTAACTTACTAAAGGTATAATCACATTTTTTCTAGTAATACAATCTCTAGGTGCACCGAATATTTGATGTCACAAAAGAAAATCACAAAACTTTATAAAAGACATTATATCAAGTATTGATTGTTTAATTAAAAAGAGTGTTTGTCTGATAGGACCTTTATCCATGATACAAATATGTAAGCGTAACTTTACGACTGTAAGCCCCGGTGACGTTTCTCCAGTTACGTTAACGTGCAGTTGTGCGATAGATGGTGAACCGATTGCCATAGCCCGGGTAACAAGTGCAGACTTCGAACTCTAATCCAAATTTAAATCATACGTTTTAACTAGAAATATTTAATAGTACCCGACCAAGACTTGAAATGTTGTACCCTCTCCACCGGTAAAGACACAGACAGTCGTAGACAAAGAAATTAATTTTTAATGTCAGGAAATAAAAGGATTTTTTTTATCGAAACTTTATTCTGTCCGGGTGGACCGTAAATTTTGAGAATAAAAACAATGGGTCGTATATGATGCGTTCAAAGCAGTAAAATATGCCATAAAAGTGAAATCAAGGCGAAAGTGTGCGCAGTAAAACCGTCTTACTGCTAGAATCTTTGCTGTAATGAAAAACTCATTCGTGAGCTCGAGTATATGGCTGTAAATGGAGATGGACTATTCTGATATACACCCCAGTCGTCCGAGCACAACTGGCTCTGCAACAGCAATAATGGTTGACGAAGTAGAATCCTCGTCCATACTCTATTCAAGAAGAACCAACGTTTCTCAAGTCTTGAGTATAACACTCCTTTTCTCTTCCGTTCTCCATAGTAGTGCATGAGAGGAGCCTCCTCGACCGGCGACTGTGTCTAATTAAATATATCCACACTGCCCAGAGCACCCTGGACATCGCGACTAATCCTTACTCCACTAGGACTGATCACTTACAATCAACTATAGACTGACCGACAAAGAAGACAGTAATGAATCCGTAGTAGACAAAGTATTATTGGGCTTTTCTCACTTAAAATTGCCAGCAGTTTTGATTGGTACCCGCTATATGTCAATAAGCTCATCCCTCAATCTATGTTGGGGTGTATAACATATCTGTAAAATCGCGAAAGTGCACTGCAATCCTCTGTATACCGCTTCGAGTAAATACAGGTGTTGCGTTTTTACATTGACAAGAGACTTATGCACCAACTGCATGGGACTTCATTAATGTCGTCGTATAAATTGGCGATTCGATTAATTTATCCTCCCACGAACGGAACATGTTCAAGCGCGACGCTCATTATCGCGGAAATTTGCAGTTATTAACGAGACACGAATAACGAATCGACTTAACTACGGTGTGTCGCGAAAAATTGTCATTAAATTACATGCGAGGAAGGAATGAGGTTATAGTAAATGAGATAGTTATGGAAGCTTTCCAGTCACTTCCTTTTTTGTTTAAGCATGATTTTAATTGAAGTTGACCATTTATATAGTGATTGCGTCGCTATGAAATTCGCGGAACAACCGTCAACAACAAAGAACGATATACAAATTTCCAGATTGTCGAGTGTTTTATTACAAAAACAGAACAATCGTCATTGCTTGTGTTGTTTCATACAATATTTTAAACAGCAACATTAATTTGTACATTTTTACGTATCATGTAACATTACGCCTGTAATCTCCAAAAAGGTAGGCAGAGAAGTATAGTACACATATGTGGGAATGTTCTACATTCCTCTGCCTGCCTAGTCGGGAATTACTGACGTGATGTAACGTCATATTGCACTGTCGTCTGTCCTCGATGAGTGGGCAAAATACAAATTATTCCGTCGTTTTAAATCACGTTCAGTTTTTCCGTCACATACACATGTATATACAGACGACTGAAGCTCTAATAAAAGAGTATTGAAAATTATGACGCAAATAAACATACGAGAAAGGGTAAGCATGCACGATTTTAAAGGTTCTACACGTGTAAAAGTACGCAAGAAGGGTCAACAGGCGGAGGCGCAGGTACTGACCCCGGCAGATAAGAGATGGTACGATCTGTTCGTGGGATAGATGACTTCCATGGCGCACAGAACGCGCGTGAATGTGGTTATAAATAGAAAGTATTTGAACAGACAGTGTTATTGTTATGATTACAATTTGAAATATTTAAATTTCGTTCACCGTTAACGATTTAAAGTATGTATCATAATAAAACATTCCAAGATACAATTTTGTTGTTCTTATTTCAATTTAAAAAAAAAATCACCTATAACGAATTAGAGTATTGTTAAAGATGAAATATTTAAAGAAACAATGTTATTCTTCTGATTTCAATTTTAAATATTTAAAATTGTTTCACTAATAAAAATTTCAACTGTGTTTAAAACAATAGAAGAAAATGAAAACATTCCAGGGAGCAAAATTATTATTCTAATTCTAATTTCAAATAACTATTTACAAAAAGTCACTGATACGAAATTAATATGTCTGGGGCGTATGTGAAAGGTGAATTAATATTGACGCTGAGGAAAAATTCTATATTTTCTCTTCGTTTGTCAGTAACTCTAACTGGTCTTACTGATATAGATGTTACTGATGTTGGTTTTTAATATGGTGTTTTATTCCGTATTTCTATCCTAGTTCTACTAATTAATAATAAAACTGAAGGTTAATGTGCCTTTAGAAACTTTTTACACGAAAACAGCATGCCCTTATAATAAATTATTATTATTTAAACTGAGATAGATTTTTTCATCTGAATTGGAGAAACGAAAGTTGATATATGTATACAATAAAATGTCGTCTATCACTAACAAACACAGACGCAGATAATTTAAGAATAAATGTTATATAAAGCAATTAAACAGAATAATCAGTTGTAGTAGCTAGCGGAACGCTGTGCATAAATTGCGGCTAATGACATATAAGTCTCATGATGTTTCTAACGTGTTCAATGCGTTTACACTGAACGGGAAAAATGTCAGATGCGATGTTATTAGAAATACAGTAGCCAATCAAACAATCGTCGATTTGGTAACGAAATATTATATTGCACGGTCCGGTCTTGTAGGTCGGCATTTGCTTGAGTGATCGCTGTTAAATTCATAACCGATTGCGTGTGTGTGATTTCGTAAGCGTATGCGTAAATTTAGCTTCCTTATAAAAGAAATAAGTATTTTGAATAGGCGTAACCGAATTTGTAGTCGTATAAATATGTTACAAGCTTATCAAACAGTTTTCGCCTACGTCACAAAAACATAACACCTCGCCAGTAATCCTCGAAGAGTTAGCCAGAGGAGAGTACACTTTCACGTTTTACCAGTTACGTTTTCGTCTCGTTGAAATTTTATTTACCATAGTCTATTTGTACTTGACCCTGGATTTCATCCCAGAACCTCTTAGAATATTTCTTTGAATCGAAAAATAATCCTTTAACGTTCGTAGTAAATCGTCTCACCGAGCATCCTTAATACGAGCTGCAATGATACTATCATTATCTCTCATATGCTCCAATAAAACTGTAGAATCACCCGTCTTATAATGAAGCCATAGTATAGTGCGACATTTGCATATCACAAACAATTTCCACACATAAATATGCATGCGTAACCGCGGTCAACAATCGTCTGGGTGTGACCCGATGCCATTTGCATAAACTGCTTTGGTAAATAAATATATACAGAAATGGAAGAAATTATTTGCCAACGTTAAATTGTGTCTCGGATTAGTTGGAATTTGCGCTGTGTTATTCCTAGCTGTTTGGTGGATGCAAGTGTAAGGTAGAAATGAGAACTTTCTGAAAAGATTATGGCTTTAATTATTTTGACCGGTGGCCTTAAATCAATTAAATAAGTGATTAATTGGCTATTAGGTAAGATCATACTTTTAAAAAGAGTCTTACACAGTACGGGTTATTACAGTACAGTATTTGTTAGTAAACCTACAAATGACAACAATCATAGTAAGTTTTAGATAAATCAGTGATTAATGCAGCATTCACGGAAGACAAAGAAAAAATTTTGTCTGTGCTCCAAGACGGGTAAATTTAAAATTGTGTCAGTACAATGTATTTTTCTCAACTTTTTTATTATTTTTACCGTAACTATTGGTAAAGCAAAACTAAATGCCATCATCGGTACAAGTCTTCAATCAGGCGGTTGACGAAATGTTAAATCACTTTCTATATAGCTGAAGAAAACTATATAGCTGAAGGAAAAAATATGTCGTTTATTGATATTTATCTTTTAACTTGAAATACTATCTAAATATAATTATAATTTAGAATGTTAGCAAAATAGTTTCGAAGTCACAATTTAAATTAGCCGTTAGAAAACCCCCGGGTGATTCCGTGTAATGCGAGTGAAATAGCCCGAGGAGAAAAAGTGGAGCGAAATCCTTTCGTTACATTCCTGGCGGGCACGCAAGGACTCAATAGGCCGGCTGGCGAAAGTCGCAGACTTTTTACTCTTAATGTACTGCCGGCTGCACTGTTTTATTCCTCCACGTTCTCAGATCAAACGCTTTTTCGAACGGGAACTAGCAAGATAAATTTGAAATAAGAACGTTTTTGGAACTCATATAAGACGGCATGTTACGTATCAGTCATTCGTGTACTGTCGATGATTATTTTGACAAATTTAAATCGCAATTAGGTACCCTTGATTTTTATAATACCGGATTATACATATAAGTACCGGATTTATAAATTTGTCATGGAATTTTTCTAGGTCTTATTTAGTGATAAGTTACAAAGTTCCATGAAATTATTATTGTTCTATTGACGTATGGCAGTTGATCAAAGCAAGCATCTCTCGCGCCCGTAAGATCCCACCGAGTTTGGTTTTGAAACTTAGTCACAGGTGGCAATAACATATTGAGTTTCCCATACGGAAAATATATTTTTGGTGCTCTAAAGATTCACAATAATGCACAGTACAAACATGCAAGCACTATAGAAGTAGATGCCATCACTTCACCTGCGACTCCGTCAATTTTTCGTAGCACAATTGTTTTATCAAGGATCTTGCAACGGATATTTAATTCATAAATAACACAGCGAAGCATTTTGCTTTATCTGTGCCATGTAAAGTGCATAGGAAATGGTATAATCTCAGCAATTTATGTAAGTAATCGTCGCTCGCGGGTAAGGTTTTGCTTTTATACGCCGGCAACGGCAGATGCATTAATATCAATGCGAGTTGTATCCAGCCAGCGTGCATGGTGGCTGACTTGTGAAGCTCTATATGTGTATGTTTATGTCGTAAATACATTTTCGAAATATCCACACAGTTTAAACGTTTCTTGAATATCTAGAGAATCGTCTATAAATTACATTTCAGACCAAAAATATGAGATACGCTTCTGCCTATCTAGGAAGCACACTCTGAACCGGGAACCTTCGCGCAAAACGACCAGCGAAACCACTGCTCTTAATGGATAGCCTCCATTATCTACGATATTCACACAACATGTGTTGCCTCTTGAGCAAGTGCTCTGAAATAGTAACTTTTCACAGCATAGCGTTGTTACTGTAGCGTTGCGTCTTAAATTCTTTATGACCGAGGCTAGCGGCTGGACACGACGCAAGTTTAATTTATATGATGCGAACCATTTGTGACGTGAACAATGAATATTAATACTAATAAACACTTCACACTGCACGGCGTGCACGACCGTTCTAATAATTCTATATCGTGTACAATGTATGTATGTATGTATGTAACCTTAATTCTATGCAACTGAATGAATAATTTATTTTACAACGTATTGAAGCATTCGTTCAATGGTAATTTTCTAGGTGTTTTTGCATAGGCAATAATGCGGGCGTGTAGATAGAGGCATCGCTGTTTCTAAACGGTACCTGTATTTACAACGATGATGTTATAAATGTATTTATTCATTATAAATAGCCAGCCAGAAATAAATATCACATACATAAAACCTTTAAAGAGCATATTGCCTTAATTACAAGCTACCCTTAATTACGGCATTGGTGTCAAGAACGTATATTTATTAACAGTTAATAAATAGTGATTAAATGCGAAATAATAAAAAAACAAAGACGCTGAACTCACTTAAGGATTACTAAAATTTTAATTTCGATATTTAAAAAAATGTACATCCACATTGTACGCGACAGTCGGCATAGCCGGGCTCCGTACGGCACAACAAAGCATAGTGAAGGCGGTAGTTAAATAGAAGTACAGAGGGATATAAAAGAAGTCTTAAACAAAGGTTAAGCGAGTTTCGAGCGGCTTTGTTGCGCGGCGGCGTCGGCTCGCGTGTCTGGAGGCGAGCGGCTCGTGCGCTGCGGCCGGCTCGAGTCAGAAGCGGCGTGAGTTATATGGTTATTCCATATTCAATTAATAATGTCAATGTTTTGGCCTGTCGGTGTATAGGTTATGGAATTATAATGGTGAGGCTTATGTCGTGGGTTCGATTGCCCGCCGAGACACTTTTTTATGATGAGCGCAAGCATTTGTTCTATGTTTGAGTATAATAAAACTATGTATAAGTATGTATGTATGTACTATATGTAAGTAAATATATGTGCAGTGTATCAATGATCTAGTTACTACAGCACAGGATGTGTAGTATAATTTTAGATGCCCACGTGTAATATTGAATCACATAATATCAAGCTCGAACTCCCCAAGAGATAGACAAAGAAGTATAGTACACCCTATTTTTCAGCAATGACTACAGCATCAGAATAAGTAACTACGGACAGTAATCCATCAATACACTGAGTAAAAAGTTAAAATTAGAAAATCCCAACAGTGCCCGACTCTGACAATCGAATCCATGATCTCGTTGATTACGATCGTTACAAAAGCATTTATTTAAAAATATATATATAAAGGAAATCACAGGTGCGTCGCTTTTAACTTGCGTCGGACGCTGCACGAAGCGAATCCCGTGCAAGCGAACGCCACTCGCGCGGACTGCTCGCGCGTCGCCCCAACTCCCGGCGGGTGCCTGCGTTTTGACTTCCACTCGCTGCTACTTTGTATGTAGTAAAAGTAGCGATCTACATATGTGTGGGCCCTTTACAATACATACTCGTTTGTACGTCTCCAAGCCGAGTTCTTTCCGACGAGCGGAGAGGACCGATTGCCAAATTTCTATACTTGCAGACCTGCTATTCTTTTTCTACGTTGGAATTCTCTTTATTCCTTTTACAATATCAGCGTTGATTTTTGTCTATTCATTATCCTCCTATTGAGGTTAATGTTGACTATGTAAAAGAGGATTTGCCACGTTTGAAGTCAGTGCCGCTGCTTTTAGCAAGGCTAATGTCGTATCTTTATTATTATCGCATACGTTTGTTTCGCTGAACATTTTACGAAGAACATTTGTTTTAATGTAATGCACTTTATAACATTAATATAATTTCGTTTTATTATTCAAATCCAGAAAATATCCCACTATAATCTGCGATCATTCTAAGGTAGAACTCGTTTTTATTTAATCTAATATTTGCGCGGCGTGGGTGCGCCGTGACAAATTAAGTTTGATAGATAACGCCTTACATAATCGTTTCTAGCTTTTAATTCGCTTCTTCGCTTTATGACTAAAACGCGACAACGTGTGCCGGCACAGTAACGGCAACTCTCATAGTGGCATCTGTGTTTTTTGTTTTTTTAAGAAAACGCAAACTGAGCACGTGAAAAAGAAAGAAGAAAACAAACATTTGGAGAAACGCGAAAGCAATATAGAACAGAAATAGAAGTCTGAGGCGCACAGAAGTCGTAAAGAGACGGAAATGACACGGGACAGACGGTCATGGGATTGTACAAACATTCACAAAGACAGAGGTCACGTTTGGCTTGAAACTTTGTGCTCTAATTTTGCACGATGGACAACTATTACAAACAAAACTCCCTTCTCACACAGACAGGCACGGAATTAATAACTTCATCGCTCCTGCCGCTGATAAAAAGATGTATTTTATAACTATCCGTCAATAGCGGTTTCCATTAAAATTCAACGGCCGACGATTTATACGGGCGGCGTCGATCGACATCAGATACCTACTAGCTGCGATCGAATGAAATGCTTGTCCGTTTTTTTTTTTTTTTTTTTTTTATCAATTTACCAAGAAGACCCTCGTCTATTAGTTCCATGAAATGGTACTGGGTTCCTTCTTTTTAGTAGGAAATTCTATCCCCTTTGTGGCTCGCGGGCTCCGATACGTCATCTGAGGCACGTCCTCAATGACGCGTTAATTGTCTTTTTTAGATGAAGTTATAGCTAGTGGTCTCGAGCGCTGTTTAATGAAGGATGGATATTAAGGAATGTTCTATGGACAATAAGTAGGCACTCGCCCTACGGCCAGTTGGAAACTAATACTGTGGCGATACTGGTAGAATATTTTAAGTATCGCAGCAATTCATGAAATATCCATCATTAACTATTTTGATAGTGTGTCCGATTCAATTTTGGTAATAATTGGAGATTCCTATTGCGTATAGCTTGTGTATATCGAATATATGTATATTTCGTAAAAAAAACGTATGTACGTAACTTGAACCGGTGAATCGTGGGAATGTTCTGCATTCCTCTGCCTACAACTTCGGGGATTACAGGCGTGAAGTTACGA
>DWEI01001180.1:0-17602 GCA_018245875.1 Mysoria ambigua | reverse complement strand
TTATATATTTATTAATGATAAATAGAGCATAACGAATGTGTTTTCTCATTCGTATGTAATACGCTTTAATTATGAAGTATCTTAAACATGTGTCAAATCTTTTTTCTAGTAATCGATCAATCATATTAACATTGTTAATTGACAGAAAAAATACAACAATACCGGTGCTAATGTACAATACGAGAGCATCGTGAGATACTGAATATATGTAGTTTATAGCAGTTCAAGCGTTATATTTAAATATTAATCACACGTCCATAGTGCAAAACAAATGAGGCTTTTTATTTTCAAAAGGTCATTGACATTAGAATTTGGCTCAATGGTTAGTCGTTAAAGTTGTATGAACATTACGGTACTCCATCTAACGCAAGTACAAGCATATTACATATGTCAACAGGAAAATAGTTAGATATCAATTAGACAGGTCATTGAAACAAAACATCAATATTACGTACTGATGCTTTTGCGTACACCTGGGAATGTGCTTTTTTGAAACAAATGTGGAATTTACTGACGCCATTGAAACGAATGTATTGAAAGAAATGTGGAATTGACTGACGCTATTGAAACAAATATAATTGACCCAACATAAACAAATATGCAACATACTGACGTTAAAAACATTTGACGCTCTTGAAACAAGTTTTATATTTACTGACGGTATTGGAACAAATGTGAAACTTACTGACGCTATTGTAACAAATGTGGAAACTGATGATACAAAACTGGGAACTGGATAAAATACAAACTGAAGTTACTGACGCCTTGGAGTCACACTTCCTGACACAAATTTAAAGAATTATTTATTACACGCGCTTTATATATCAATAACAAAACCAGTCACAATTACCAACTTCTTATTTTTACATATATTATTATATTACATATATTAATATATTGTAAATTAATCACGTTAATGTAATAATTAATCGTTATATTAGGATGTTTATCGTTATAGTAAGTAACTTAACATCACATCTGTCTTTCCAAAAGAGGTATTATAGGTGGTAAACTCACTGCCATATACACGTCACAATTCCAGATTTCGAGTCTCTATCAAAAAATCTAATTTAGAAAAATCCATTAGTGCCAGATTTGAACCCAGGACCTATATTAAATAAGATTAAATGAAATCAAATTAGTTTATAACTATTCGGTATATTTAAATTCTTATAATAAGCAAGCAAAGAGTAGACGTTCATCCTTTCTATGACTGGCTTAATGGTGAAACAATGCTGCGTTGATGAAAATGATACATGAGCCCAAGATAAATTTATTTCGATGATTTATTTAGCACATTAAGGTCTCATTGGATACAAATGTTTGGTTTTTAGTTGATTATAATGTATCTAATACCTTTAATTAGTTTGCAAATGATTGTTGCTGCCAATAGAATATATTCGTAATATAAAAATGCATGTAATGGATCATAGTCGTATCGAAATAGACATTCCTAAGAATGATTACGAAATTTTGCAAAATACCTTTTAGAATGTAAATACCTCTATATTTTTCTCGTATAATAAAATGTATTTATAACAAACTTTATTATGTCTTTATCCTCTCTTTACGTTTTTAAACGGTTAAATTAATGGATTTTGTCCTTAACGATTGGAAATATTTATACACATATTATATTACATATGAAGATTGAAAACATTAACATTACATTAGACCCTTTGGGCCAATCATATATTAGGGACAGGTAATTAAACTTTTAAGTCGATACTCTTTTCGAGAACCATTACGTAAATTTGTAAGTTTTAAAATAAAATTCAATAGTAATCAGCAGAAATTAAACACTTTTTGCGGTTCCGTACATTAAACAGTGGGCGATTAGCTTTGAATTTTTGCAATGTGTCATGATAAATGGCTGTTATTTTCGGCGGTCGACATAATATCCTTCGATACGTTACGATGCTCGCTCAATTTCATTCCGGCCTGAAGCTAATGAAGAAATTCCAGCGTGGTTCGTTGCCCTCCGAAATGAGCAAACCAAAAACTCCCTTTGTTACAAGGTACCGTGTGAAAGATGTAAAATAGTATACACCATCAATCCAAGATCGCCTTTGCGATCGCACTAAAACGTATGCGTGTCATATTTTATAAAGCTCGTTTATAATGGCAACAAATGTCAGACACGAGAATAAAAGGAGAAAAAGCTGTGTTATCTTTAAACCTAATGTAGAGCGACATTGTAAGCATATTATAAAGGAGCGGTGTAAAGGCGCTAAAGCATTTTGCGGTCCGACTCCTTGCGAGGCGCACATCCTCGCGTCGCGCACCTCAACACTTCGATCGGATACATGGCTGATAGTGAATTTGAAATGTCACTAAGGACGCGATTAATAATTCTCTGTTTGAGTCTGATAGCGTCGACATGCGGAAGTGTATCGGAAAATGAAAATGGATTTTCGACAAAGGACGGCGCGTTTTATACAGACGATGCGGTTTTCGTAAATGGTAAGAGTTGTATTGTTATATTAAAAAAAAACTATTCTATAAATTACCCAGAGAGGAACGATGTTCGAAATTTAAAAAAAAATAGCTATTTTATAAATGTCTTTTTAATCAACAAAAACTATTCAAATTTATTTATAGCTTCAATTGATTGCACACTTTAAATTGGTTTTATTTTAGGAAGTGCTTAAGAATATTGAAATATTTTAATACGGTACTAGAGCTACTCAGGTACGTACGTACATGCATTAGCCACGTTACACGCCTTTATTGTACCGTAATCGTTTGTTTACATTTTTACTTAGAACGAAGTAGTTATCCATCAGGTATTCTTACAGTGTGGTCTCAAAACAATGTGTGGCACATGCCGGTATGAGGTTTTGAGGCTAGAGAAAGTTAAAATTTGCGCTGTTGAGCCAAGTTCGGGTCTAAACATGGCATGGAAATTAATATATACAGTATATTGAATACATATATCCAGCGTTAAGTATAGCAAAGATTACAGAGATTTAACTAAATGTGAACGACTCGATAATGTTCGAATCGGCCATGTCTCATACGGTTGTGGTCATCAACCCAACGCGCTCAGTGCGGCTTTAACTTAAAACACGTGGGCCTTTTTCGGAAGACGATGCGAGATCGATTCAATGCAAATGCCCGCACGCCCACTGGCCGCCGAGAGACCGCATCGATCAATCATTGCCCTCGCGAGTCGTCGCCGGAATAGTGCCTGCTTGTAGCATTTTTTGTATGCTCACTCGAGGGCATTAATTAGATCTCCGACGTCGAACCATCGAAGCTGTTGACGCCGCTGACATTTTCCAGCACGGGACCACTGAACCCGGAATACTTTGGACAATTAATTGTAATATCGACAATTCGACTTATTTAACGACCGAGACCTTTAAATGCTGTCATACGTCTAATCTTGATTGAATGTGCTGGGCTGACATTATGACTACATCAACTGACATATAGGAATGCATTTGCAGTTACTCGATCTTTATATGATAAGATTTTCATCGAAAACTAATGCGGGCAGAGAAAAAGATTTATTAAGCGATTTATAGAAATGTACAAAAACATTACGCATTAAATTAACATAATAATATCTTCAAGTATTATCATATTCATATAGGTTTTTTTTTTTAATATTTCATCGAACACCACAAAAAGTAATGTAAAAAATTAACATAAACATGTAAACGCTGTCATATTATCAAAGCAGAAATGACCAGGTTCGGTGCTTGCGAGTGTATTTATAGGCAATACATTGAAGACTTCATTAGACAATTCAGTCTCGAGTGCGCACTTTAAGAGTCAGTTTACACCGCATCGCCGCGCTCTTGGTACATTTTTTAAAATGTAAATTCTAGGAATGCTCAAAGCCGATGCACGTTCATTAAAGTGTCAAACGAAATAAACGAAATCACTGACAAGTTTGGGTCGCGAGTTGTTGATGTGAGTAGAGCGAACACATATCCAAGGCCGGTTATTTACGTTTGCATTTTCAAGTTCTTTTTCTCCATTTTTTATCTGTAATCTTGCCGTATAAATTAACGGTTGACATATTTACCTATATTGACGTATGGTTATTCGATGATATGGTTATCCCTTGCTGGTTCATATTCATTTTATTTTTACAACTCATTTTATTAGCATTCAAAATGATATTTGAATACGAACTTAGTTAAGACATTGCGAAACTAATTGAGTTGTAGGTACAAGACGATACGAAATTATAGTAAAATGGCGTTAATAAGGACGATTGTGCGTTTATATGATAAAATAAATTTACATAAATTTCTTATACATACATATTCAATCCTTTACTAATATTATTTAAAGCGGACCCAAAGCCGATAATACCTGCGCGATATCGCGACAATGTGTCGGACGGCAGAGCCTTGATCTCAAAATGCGTTCATCCGCAATTGTATAGTTTTATTTTTATCAATTTACCACAAGCATATTTTCAATTTAATTTAATCGTATTAAACCCTTCGTGAATATATTAACATACACGATAATGTATCGCCTGTTTTTTCGGGAAGGCGCATCGGACTAAAATCATACGCGTGTTAACCCGGTATATAATGAAATGATAAACAAATTATGTTATCAATTTAACCGCCTCGATAGTGTACTGTCTGCAAGCGTTGATGATCGACTTGTCCTGTTCCATCCTCGCGTCAGGTACTATTGATTCAATCTGACATGAAATTGTTAATAGTAGCTCGGGATCCGGCCTTGTGCTCGGTATATGGCAAGCTCACCTCCTATTCCGTTTGACGTAACTTCACGCCAGTAATCCCCAAAGGGGTAGGCAGAGGAATGCAGAACATTCCCACGATTCTCCGGTTACGTTTACGTCCCACTATGTAATAAGTGGTGAGCCTATTGCCATGCATCGGGCACATATTCTGACTCCGAACCACTACTAGAAAATCTAAATTAGAAAATTTTGTAGTGTTCGACCCGGGAATCGGACCCGGGATCTCTCGATCGGCAGTCGCATTTGCAACCAACACGACCAACGAGGCAGTCGTTGGTCGTGGTTGGTATTCCGTTTGACGTATAACATAACCGATGAATCGTGAAGGGTCGTACGTCCGTGCTGTACCTCTGGGGAGGTACAGGCGTGATGTTCTTTTGCCACTTGTGTGCGAGTGTGTGCGTGTGTGAGTGTGTGCGTGTGTGAGTGTGTGTGTGTGTGTGTGTAATAATCAGGATGTAGTTGTTAAGAAGAACGGGCCCCGTTATGCATTTACCGAAACAAAGTGTGCGCGCGATGCGGCCAATGCTTTTTGAACGTTGCCAGAATATTAAATCGATATTATTTCATGCATACTCTTTATTGTTTAGAACATCACGCGATAAAGCGGCCGAGGATAAAATTCCAACGGTACGTTCACTCTTCAACATTTACGAATGCAAATGTTATAAAACAAAATGTTGCTGAGGAGTAATATGACTTTATTTTCACGCAATATAATTTATTGTTTACAACAGTATAGTTACCTATTTTAATCATGTCAATAACGATGATAGGTAATAGTAATCGTTATTTAAAAAACATGTCTTAGATAGAAACGGTTATTACCAAAATGTAAAAAGGCCAGTGGTCATTTGCCCCAGTGATGGCACAAAACTCATGTGTCCTATAGGGGTAACTATGAAACATTGTCTATTGATAGCTAAAAATACTTTCTTACGCTTTTTAACTTATGCATATTTACTTATTATTGTTTAATTACAAAACAGAACTGAGCTCGTTGAAGTCTTTTTCCTTACATACTGACAAACTGTCCCGTTCTTACATACTGTCCCGTTCGCATTGGTGCAACGTGGTGAGCGGGTCGTGGGTTCGATTTCCGACCAGCATAAATACAAAAAATAAATATATTGTTACATTTATATTGTGTTACTGTTACGATAGCTCAAACAATATTACATAAACTAACATATAAGCTATATATTTTGAATCTATATATTCGCCTTGAAATATATAACATTTTATATATTTCTTTACATATATAAGCATACTGTATACCGTTGGAGTCTGACGATCACGCTCATATGACACCTAAGTCTAGTAAATCACTGAGATGTGCCTTCCGAGAAAGATATATTACCACACTAATCTAGATAACTTTAAACTATGAATAAAATACCGATTGGGTACTTTATTAGTAGTTTTGACAATGGTATCGTTAGGAACTGAGAGCTCTTTAATTGTTGATATACAAAACATGAACAATCACTTATTTAATAAAATCGAATTGTGTAAATTCAATGATTTATGCACATTATGTAATATAACCATTATTTACAGCCATAGTCGAAAGAGTGAAACGGGCAGAGTCCAACGGCACAAGGAACGCTCGACAGCTCGTGTTATGGCAACCCCGACATGTGAGTATGGTTTGAGATACATTTGAAAAAAGTATATTTAAATTGTTCTCCCCACTTCTGTCTCGTTACTCGAGTAGTTGAACTGGCAACTGCTAATCGACACTTCCTGAGTTAGAATCCCGGGATATATAATTAAGCTATAGGATTTAATTTAGATTTTCTAGTAAACATTTCTACTAATGGTTTTAAGACGAGGCTTGTGGTGGATGTATGAAAATCTCCTCAGCCCCTATTTCATAGTGCGTACGTAAGTAGGGTGCTATACTCTGCTTACCTCTTCGGGGATTATCGGCGAGAAATCACAATTTTTTTTTATATTCAAATTTATATTGTGTAATCGTTTAGCGGATATAAATATATTATTGTAACTAGATAGTATACAACATGATTTCCTTATAGTGGTACTTAATTGATAATAACATGTATTACAAAAGTCGTTGTTAGTCAATATTGTAGCGTAATGATATTATATATAGCGCCGTTTCCTTACGATCTACTTACTAACAGCATTAACAGTCATTTCAAAATCTTATTACATTATTTTAGCGGTCACAATTAAACAATCAGTACCTATTACGAACACAAAATCATAGGATATTTTTAGTAAACACATGCAAATTTTATAAGTAGTAATCAGCAAGTGAAGCTTGAACGGCGTATTAAAATTTGAGAATTATGATAAGATATATATAGTCATAATATGGTACAGAATGTACTACGAGTATATAAATAGCATAGCAATAGATGAAATTAAAAAGATAAGTTATCAAAAACTCATATTAAAAGAAAAGTTTATTACGCTACGTTCACACAACTCATTCCATAGGCGTCACACGATGGAGACTTCGGGACCAACTGTGAAACTACCTTGGGCAAGACGGGCACGTGCAAGAGCTTCCGCGACTGCTACCCGCTGTTCAAGGTGGTGGACCTGTCCGGCCTCGACGGCTGGGTCATGGGCCACTATGACACTTGCAGTTATGTCGGCCCTGACAACATGGAGGTAAGCGGTCGCAACGCAACGCTGTCTCGCTGGCCGGGAGGTTGAACACGGGCATGCTGGTCGTGAGGGCGTGGGTTTGAATCTCGAGTCGGCTATTGGATTTTTCTCAGATTATTTTTTGGAAATTTGTAGTAGGAGCTCGTAGTCTACATTTGTGATGTTAACTTAACGAGTGAATCGCCGGATTATATTACAGTCTATCTCTTCAAGGATTAATGCACGATGTCACTTTTTTAGACGAGAGCTGTCTCTTTGTTTACGCCGTGAAGCATTCGGTGTGACGATATTGCGACAATTATAAAACTTTCATTGCCCTAAATAAATTTATAACAATAAAGTATCTACATATTTTAAAGCAACTAAGTCGTTTAAACATACCGAGATATGAAAGGCTCGTCTTTTCAATTCGAGAAGCAAGTGGTTCGCCTTGCACGGATGTCAAGCGGCTGTGGCAACTTGGAGACGTCTAGGAAGTGTCACGAACATTCCCGCCCGCGTGGACTAGACTTGTTCTACCGACAACGAATATTCCACAAGCGGTACACTGTCAGATGTGAACTCTCATACGAATATGACCGGTATAAATGAAGTTAGTCAAAAACAGATTTCAATATCATATGTAAATACAATTACATTTCGCGTATTGTTTATGATTTAATCTAAATAGTGTAAACTTAAGGTTTTTTTTATAAAAACGAGATATTCAGATGAATGAAAATATTAAAAGCATAATTGACATTTGTTGTAACAAGTCGAATACAACATAGGTAATTTGTTAGCGAACTGCATAATTATTTTTTTAATTTATTTTTTTCGTAAGTGCTACAAATTATTTATATCGTAATTATTTATTTCGTAAGTACTACAAATAACTATAAATGAAGCCGGCTAGACTCACGTACGTTATTTTACATGTTTATCTTGAGACTTTCTGCGCGTTTACTCGCAGACAGTGAACCAAGCACATGCAAGTGGTGTGTATTTTTAAAACAAAAGGGAGTGCATGAATATTGATGTGAGGCAGGTTTTCGGCGTGTGCTGCACGGAACCGGTAGGCACGCCGCCGCAACACGAGCCCGACGTGCAACGCTTGGGCGCGACGCCGGCCGCCGCGCCACCGACGCCGCCGGCTGGGCACGTTTTATAAATTCCTATATACCTATATTAATTTCAGCAAATAAAGATGCTTAAAGTTTGTACAAAATATATCACAAACTTGTTTAAATTAACTTATATAAATTGACTTGTATAAATTAACTTGTATCAAATTACTTACATAAATATTTCTGTTTAAATGAACTTGTTAAATACTTGTATAAAGTAAACCAACGTGTATAAATTATATTAACTTATACAACGTTACTTGTGTATAGTGATTTTTTATCAAACTGACTTGTATAAATGTCATCATTTAAAACCTCGAACAAAATAGTTAACAATAATTAAATGACAAAAACGAGAACGAAATTCATTCTCTTTCTCTCTCTCTCTCTCTCTGTCGTCAAGATGCCTTTTTGTTTCACTTGACTAATGTACGCATGTAATCGTACTCTTAATGCCTCTGTGGAAATTAATCGTACACATATACTTATAGATTAGGCGCGCTGTCATCTTTATCGCGTCAGTGGCTGTTCAATGGTCAGCGGCAGATTCCGGCACAATGGCCACCGACCATTCCCCCGTTACCAACCCACCCGCCTGACCACACTGCTCCAACGCATCCACCTTCAATAAGTAAGTAAAATTATCTATTTAGCATTGCATTAACATACATACTTTGTGTGTGATATTCGATTCGATTCTGATATTCGATTGTATATTACTAACCAACGTTAAGAAGTTTGTTGTTACATCAATGAAAAAGTCTTAGAATTAATTATAAATTATGTGTATTACGCATAATTTATAATTAATTAACCTCGACTCATAGTTGCAGGCGTTCAACCAACGACCAAACCCCCCACTACTCCATCCACCACTTGGGCGACCAAGCCTCCAGCGAGCACTACTAAACAGGTAATGATTAGGAACAACAAGTATATTATTGCCAAATGTCTATAATAACATGAAAGTTTTGAAGTACCATCAGACATAGTCATGTTATTCCAAAATAAATCTAAAGAGATCTTGTGTTTTACCAGATGTAACTGCAGTTGAATATCGTATAATTATGAATGTAATATACACTGAGCTAACTTTACTTACTATATTGCCAACATTAATGAAGTCTATGGCCCACTTATTTGATTTTTGCCGTTTCTTTTAATTTCACAGACATGGCCTCCAATGTACCCCACTCTACCAACGAAACCACCGTCGGCGCCGGCCGTGGACAGTTCATGCGGCAGGAAAAATGGACCTCAGGTTAATATATTGTACAGGGTATGAAATAAAATAAAATAGGATTTAATTCTCATACGACACTAATTTACTCTGTCAGTTGGCGATCAAGATATCCGAGTTACGGAAGCAATTACGGTATTATAGTAGTAATTATAATAATATAATTGCATCGTATGTCGTATTGGAATGCATATTGATGTCAATTTTTTGTTATGGTGAACAAATTAATATAATTATTGAATTATTCAGTCCTTAAAATTATAGGTTCGAGAAAATTCGACTAAAGAACATTACACATAGCTACCTATGATTATATTGACGTTTACTTTTTATTATACATAATAATATAATTGCATCGTATGTCGTATTGTAACGGAAAATTGATGTCAATCTTTTATTATTGTAAAAGAATTAAAATAATTATTGAATTATCCAAGTCCTTAAATTTATAGATTCGAGAACATTCGATTAAAGTTCATTAGACATAGTTACTTACGATTATATTGATACTTAGATACTTTTTTGTCCAATAAAACAATTTTATTTTGCGTAAATGTTAATAATATAATACTACTTATATTTATAAAACTTCAACGCTATATACATATCATGTAATTTCTTTAAAAATGATCATTAATATCCGCACAGACGTACGAGAGCACGCACGAGATCCAAGACGAGGAGCGCATAGTGGGGGGCCACAACGCGGAGCTGAACGAGTGGCCGTGGATCGTGGCGCTGTTCAACGGCGGGCGGCAGTTCTGCGGCGGCTCGCTCATCGACGACCGCCACGTGCTGTCCGCCGCGCACTGCGTCGCCCAGTCAGTAGCGCTCGTCGCGGCGGGGACGGGCGCCGGCCGCGTGTCGCTAGCGCGGCGTGATGCGCGCTCTATGCGTGAACTTGCGCTCACATTTGCACTTGCACTAAATAGCAAGAATTTTTTTTTTCCGCGTCATTAGAAAAAGACTGCAGTGATTCTTCAATTTATAAGTTATCGAAAACTGCAGATAGATTTAAGGTCTATTAGATATTACTGTTGCCTACGTCCTTGAACCAGGTTCCTACGTGGTAGCCAGAGGGCATCCTTATAGATCTAACTACTTCTTATACGTTTATCGATGACTTTCTTTCTTTCTATGACTTACTTTCTTACTTTCAATGACTTTCTCCAACACGAAGAATGATGACACCAGCACCAAACATTATCCGGCCTGAGGTACATTGTATTATCAATAATAACCGACTTCTTTTATCCAGTATGACTTCATGGGACGTGGCGCGTCTGACGGCCAGACTCGGCGACTACAATATCAGAATCAACACAGAAACTCAGCACATCGAAAGGAAGATCAAGCGGGTCGTCAGACACCGCGGCTTCGACATGCGCACGCTGGTAAGAAACTTTCATTAGGAACCAGTTAGAACTACATAGAATGATCCAGAAGTCACTTCTCAACGCTGACGTACGCAACGAAATGTGGATTGGCGTGAAACCAAAATATCAATAAATTTGTATAAAAGCGAGATACTGATGAATGAATTATGAATAACTTAAAACCATGTTTTTAAATGCGTTTTTGTTTTTTTTTTAGTACAACGACGTCTCCATCCTCACGATCGACCAGCCAGTCTCGTTCACCAAGAACGTCCGGCCGGTGTGCCTGCCCAGCGGCGGCCGGGCCTACGCCGGCCTCGTTGCCACCGTCATCGGCTGGGGCAGTCTGAGGGAGGGTTAGTTTCTAACACACAGCGATACTCTATAGGAAGTTTTCAATTGATATTTTACAATTTATTCATAAAATAATAAAGAAACTCATTGGAATATGTTTTTATATGTATGTAAAAATTCCACATTTGTTTAAACCGGGTTTTTCCACAACAGCTGAGTATAGCCTTGTGGAAGCTGGAAAGATATATCAGGACAACAAATGCAACTAGAGCCGGATAGTTATGGAGCAGTTTCGCTCAGAGACATCATTTGCGTCGGTGTTCAGGCGGGCAGCAGCCGTCGGTGCTGCAGGAGGTGTCGATCCCCGTGTGGAACAACGCGGAGTGTCGGCTGAAGTACGGCGCGGCGGCGCCGGGCGGCATCGTGGACCACATGCTGTGCGCCGGGAAGGCCAGCATGGACTCCTGCAGTGTAAGTCTCGCGAGCCGCGAAGGGTACGTCGGCACAAACATGTCAACCCAGAAAAAACGATATCACCGAGCCTCTTAAGGCACAGTCGGAGAGGACAGATTGCTAAATATGCCTTTTAAACATCGTCATGGAATAACAGCGTTAATTCGAGATTGCATATTTCGTCATGGTGTGTAGGGCGACAGCGGCGGGCCCTTGATGGTGAACGAGGGCGGGCGCTGGACGCAGGTGGGCGTGGTGTCGTGGGGCATCGGCTGCGGCAAGGGCCAGTACCCCGGCGTGTACACGCGCGTCACCGCCTTCTTGCCCTGGATCCAGAAGAACGCGCAGTGAACCCCACACGCGAGAACCCGTCGTCCTCCGATACATTTGAGTCGCGTCATTCATGATAAATCAATTACTTTGAGAAAGGCAACTGATCCTTTTGTCTTTCTCAATAAGTTGGTTATAATTAACAAGTGAACTTTACGAAAACGATCAAATTGTGCCAATTTAATTTAAGCTATATATAAATAAAAGAATATTTTTTCAACAAACTAAAATTTTATTTAAACATTTCCTATCAAACAATAAATAATTTTCAATATTTTCAGCCAAAGGTACGACTACTTCATGAATAAAATATAACTTTATATACTTGTTCCATTAAATGCAGTTAAAATGCGAGTACAAGGGAATATTAGTTATTACAAATATTATTTACTACATAGGTGTTGTATATAACATCAATTAAAAATATAACGTACAAGATATATCACAATAAATTACGTCTATATAGAAATTAAAGATGGCTGTGGTGTGGTCATCACTAATTTTCAACTTAAGGGCTCATTCACACCAGCGTATATTCGACGCCCTCTACGTTATACGAAACGAGCGTGTATACGCACCCAAAATACGTCTGTCTGAAAGAGCCCTAAAACATGTATATTTTCATATAAATTGAACACAAATATATCACATATCAAAATTGGATACATGCAGTTGCTGCAGAATGTTGCGAGCTGAAAAACGAGAAAATACATTTTAGTTAACGCTTTAATGATAAAATAGTTTTGGATATTACTTAATATATCATCATACCAGGTGCCTTACTAAGTAGGTAGATACCACTGATTACCAAATATCATGAATCATGTAATTATAATAAATACTCAAATGATAATCAATAAAACATATCCGTGCTGACCGGCACTTCATTAACGAGTTTACTCGTATTGCTAAAAGGAAATAACCTAACTTCGAGACTATGCAAGGTGGATGGATATTCTGCTAACCTTGGAAATAGCCCGTGTCGTGGGGGTCGTCGGGCGCGGGCACGAAGGGCGGCGCGGCGTCGAGCTGGCGCTCCCAGGCCACGGCGCGGAACAGCGGCATGGCGCGCACCTGCGCCGCGGCCGGCCGCGCGCGCGGCTCCAGCGTCAGCAGCGCCTCTATCGCGCCCACGGCCTCCGCGGACAGCGCCTCGTCGGCCTCGGGCCATTCGATGTCTGCGGGACCGTCGTATTGCCATTATAAATATAGTGAATCAGAACTGGTGGGTACTTTTGAATTTTTTAAACTTAAATTTTCTTCTAGAAATTAATTGTAGGAACTCGCAGTATGGATTTGCATCCAATGTATGGGGTTACCCCCTATTCGAAAGTACTTCATTTAGTGAAAATAAGCATTAAACTTGTTCCTGCTATTAAATTCAAAGATGGTCATGCATACAGTATTATTTCTGAGAAATAGGATGCGTGTTAGTTCGAGCCAGACGATATCAACCCTTTATCGTTCCACTGTTGGAACATGGGTCTCCTCTCAGAATGAGAGTGTTAAGGCCGTAGTCGACCTCTCACTCGAGCCAGACAGACCGACATTTTACCATAGACATTTTACGACGCTTAATTTCATTAATTTCCACGTGTAAACACTAATGATAAGAACAAAAACACAAAGTAACTTTTTGCTATCGAGATATATGAAAAAAAGTAACGAATTTTCTCGTTTAAAATATGCTTACTTCTAGATAATATATTTTTAAATACTGCCTGCGGGGTTTCATCGTTGAACGGAGGCACTCCCGTCATGAATTCGTACAGACACACTCCGAGCGCCCACCAGTCCACCTGCGGCCCGTGGCCTTGCCTGGGACCAAATAAACCGAGGTCATTGTACGAATCGATGAATAAATAAATATGCATAGGAATAAATAAATAAATCTATCAAATTATTATTTACATATATGGCAACATTTCAAAATCAAATTTAAACAACTGATTTAAAAGTTAATAAACGTTCATTTCGGTGTATTTAGCCAACTGCTCAATAGATATAGGTATTGTTCGCAATAATGGGTAATTTTAAAGTATGAGTAGCGCGGCAGCGCTGCAAGCGCTGTAGCGCGCGTCGGGAGGGTCCGGCACGGCGTGTGGGCGCCGCTGCTGTCACTGAGCCGTCAACGTGTCAAAAAAAATCTTATTCTTATTTGTATATGGTCTATACATAATAGTTAGGGAATAGATATCATCCTAGAAAGTTTAAAAATGAATACCTCAATAATAACTCGGGTGCCAGATAGTCAGGAGTGCCGAGTATTCTTTGGTCGGATATTTGATTGCCTCTTCTAACACTCTTCGGAGTCCTGTATGGGGTGTGTGCAGTGGCTACGGGCGTCTTGCACAGCTCTGTGGGCGACTTACTTTCTTCGCCCTACAACAACATTATGCGTATATTATTCAAGCTGTTCATATCAATTAATCTAGAGTGGAATTATAACATTCATTAATCAATCAATTAAGCATTTAAAATAGTAATAAATAAACAATAGCATTAATCAAAAACAGCAGTGGTTTGAAATTAGACCTATCACTCTGGGAGACCGGGTTGACTCCGGAGACCTCAAAAAAATGTGTTTTAAATTCAAATATCAACCGCTATTACGGTGAAGGTAAACACCGTGACGAAATCTGGAAACCTTGAGTCCTTAAAAAAACATTTTTTCTCTAAGCCTTGTGAAGTCTGCCAACCCACACTTGGCTAGCGTGGCAAACTATGGCCTTAACCCTCACATTCTGAGAGAAGACCCATGTATCCAACAGTGGAACGATAGAAGGGTCAATATGGAATCAAAATTAAGAAATATTGCTTTTTTAATCAAACAATCAATCGAGACTTTAGCATTCACTAATAAAATAATCATTAATATTAATTAATGAAAAATTTAAAGTAATCTATGTTTTTACTACCTTACTTAACCTCCTTGTAGGGAAAACTTCTAAACTAGTTGATACATGTTTGCTAAAAGAAATCGCCTTTAGCTTTGTGCCAGAGGCCGGGTCGTCAGTAGGTAAGTTGAACCTTGTGGCTTTATGCCTCTTCTTGGACCCTGGGGATTTGGAGTTTGATACTGGCGTAGAAAATATCACTCCCACATTAAAATGATGACTGTCGTCTTGTGAGACCCACCTGTAGACAAATGAGTTGACTTGCCTATTACACTTACATTTATGATGCCAAATGGAATAGTTTGACTTGAAATATACACATACATATATCATTCTTAATTATTTTAATCAGTATGAAATCAATAACTAATCAAGAGTTCTGTCTATTTTATTGATATTACACATAATTTTGCCTTTTCGTTTTTATAATAAATGAAGTTTCTTTGTATTGTATTGGCAAATAGTTTAAAAATTTAACACAAGTTGCAATATAGGTGTCCACAAGAAATGATGTTTCTGTAAACTTTAGAGTTGAGTTTCAATAGACAAAAACTACCACACAAATTCATATGAAAACAATACCTCTTTTTCAAGACCCCTTTTATAGGGTTCTTACGCCTTTCTGGTGTTGGGTGTATCGACATTCGTTTCGGCGTGTTCTGTGTGAGCTCTAAGGCCATGATCTCTTGTGTCAACCCACTGTGGTTCTCCTTGGAATCCAAAAGACTGGTCACCCCGGTGGGAGTGTCATTATCACAGTCCAAAATTCGTTTTCGTTTCTTTGCTCTGAAACTGAACAATCAATGTTTATTTAATGGTTACTTATTTTAAATGTGCTGTATTAAACGTAGGTTGAAAGGTAACCTGTATGCCCTTCCTTCATGCATATTATGAGAACCCCACAAGGAAGGTCATGATAATGATAATGCTTACTTTTAGAATTCCCCGATTATAATAATAATATTAAAATGAAAGTTTTTCCTAACAACATTCATTTTCATAATAACATTTTTTGAATTTAGAATACAGAAAAAATGTAACTCACATCTTTTGATCTCATTAATCTCTATCAAACATGTTTACACACACAGGTGCCTATTTCAAAAGCAATTTCTCAAAAATTTCCAAGATCAACAAAGCTAACATGATAGAACAAAATCCCTCTGTGTTGTTGTCTATCTAATGTTCAAATGCAACTCACCTTGGCATCCTTTTCAATGAGTGACCTCTGCACACTGGAGACGTGGACTGGTCGTGCTGAGAGTCAGTCAGCACAGCGGATTCCATAGATGAACCATTTGCACTGCTGACATCAGTTGACTTGTTGCTGCTGGTCTTGGAACTCTCACATGTGTGGTATGAACTTAGGGATTCTGAACCTGAATCTTGAGACTGTAATGCAACAGAAACATTCTTCAGCTATAGACAATAATGGAGACATGCAATGGTAACCAAATAAAAGCAATAACTGTCATAGCGTGTATCATCTCACCCCAAAGTAAGCAAAGCCTGTGCTATGGTCTCCAGACGACTGATAAACTACATATGAACAAAACAACAAGCCTGTTATTCTCAAAGGAATATCCAGAAGCTCTCCTCTGCTTGCGTATTTCTAAAGAACGGGGACCCCATTTTCATATACTACAGACAAATACTGGCTGATGGGGGAGTCAGAAGTCTCCGAAACTGGTGTGCATGTATGAAAAGAGTTATGAATGTGGAGAAGACACGGCAGTTCTGTAAGGATAGAGATATTTGCCACTTTATGCTCTCTGTAAGGGACCTGGTGTGAAGATGTGTATGCGTGTACGTATGTATGTGTGTGTATGTATGTATATATAATCATTTGTACAAATTTGAAATTGGAAAATTTTTTTTCAATTGGAAACCCATTTGTATCCATCTGAAAATCAAACCTCTGAACCAGGGACAAAGATCTCTGAATCAGTCATCGCGATGGCAACCAACTAATCAATAAGGCAGTCTACATATAGACATGTATAAATAACACTTGCATATTAATAACTCCTAAATATACAGACAGTGAAAAATACAGTCACTCTAAAATGTACAGCCACGACCAGTAACCAATAAAATAATAGGTGTGTCAAAATAAATAAATAATATAAACTAAGTGTTAATACAAACATGTTACTCTCAAATTACATTTCTTACATAATGTTAAATTATTTTATCTTGAATACTTCAAATAATGCAACTTCTAAGTATTTCAATTGCTTAATCATACAATATAATATTGATGTTAATATTAAAACAAATTTGTTCCTTATTGACTGCCTCGTTGGTCGTGTTGGTTGCAGGTGCGACTGCATATCGGGAGGTCCCCGGTTCGATTCCCGGGTCGAACACTACAAAATATTCCAATTTAGATTTTCTAGTAGTGGTTCGGAGTCTGGATAACTGCCTGATGCATGGCAATAGGCTCACCATCTATTACATAGTGGGACGTAAACGTAACCGGTGAATCTTGGGAATGTTCTGCATTCCTCTGCCTACCCCTTCGGAGATTA
>DWEI01001179.1:0-17606 GCA_018245875.1 Mysoria ambigua | reverse complement strand
AGACTCCGAACCACTACTAGAAAATCTAAATTAGAAAATTGTGTAGTGTTCGACCCGGGAATCGAACCCGGGACCTCTCGATCGACAGTCGCACCTGCAACCAACACGACTAACGAGGCAGTTAAGTTAAGTACTAGTTCACAATAAATACATCACGATTAGACAAATTAGAAAATTGAGATCAAACTACACTGCATCGAAATAATTCTTGACTCTCTATAGATTTTTAATCTGTGATAAGAAACAAAGGTTCTATTGTAACTGAATAAGATAATAATATAATTCAATACCAGTATAATACATTTGTCAGGTGTAAATAGCGGAATGGGTAGATTCGTAGATTATAAACGGAGATATAAAATTGATTTAAAACTATAACATTAACTCATGTTCATAACGATAAATACTTGTAATTCGTTAGCGAAACCTAAATGCAATTTGTTTTAGAGATCTACAAATAAATCTTTAGTATTAAGTACAATATTTCATTAAACAGAAACAGCGAATAATGATATTTCGATTTAAATTATAGAACATAATTTATCGCATTACACGAGTTCGAATACAGGGCCTCGTATTAAAATACTCCGTAAACTTCATTATCCTGTGCTGTACTCGAAGTTTCTTAAACTACCCAATAGAAAAACAAACTATGCTGCTATAGCACAAAGAACCACCCAAGAGGCTGGTCATGTCTGCCGAGGGACGGACAATCTGTTACATAGTAGTGTTCAGTGTACATCTCCTAGTTGGTCAACTTATAAACCAACAGCAGACCATTATTAGGACCCAAGTAATAGAAAACATTAAAGCAATTATTTTATTGTTAAATGTTTCATGACTGTTGCACATTATTATGTATAAAGCCGGTTTGACTCACGTTTGTTTTTATCGGAATGGCCCGTCTAAATTTGAACCTAAGTCAATTATAATAGCAGCAATGGAATGTACAATCCAATTTTCTCAAACGTTTAAAAAACCTGAAATTATAAATATATAGCTTATCATGTACAATGTAGTTTTCATGATGTCAAAGATTCATTATATAATAACAGCCAAAATCAGCTTTTCAGACAGAAATAATGTCACCTTTAATTGTCTCGATGGTCGTAGTCTTGACTGCTGATCGAGAGGTCCTGGGTTCAAATCCCGGGTCGTGCACTAGTCGATTTTTCTAATTTATATTTTTTGCTGTGGTTCGGAGTCTTAAAATAATCTAGCCAATGCTGGAACGTAAATGTCACTGTTAAATCTTTCAAGTGTATTACATTCCTCTGCCTACCTCTTCAAGGATTATAGACGTGATGTTACGTGTAAATACTTAATTAAATACAATAGGATGTAGATAATGTCTTTATAATGTGCACGATGCAAGTGGAGCGAGCCAAATCGCATCGAGGCAAAGGAAAGCTTGGAAAGCAAGCTAATTTCTTACCAATCTACGTATATTGTCGATGAAGGAAACGCGGCGTCGTTTACCCAGTTATTACGACAGCTGTTTAATATTATTGATTACACACGCGGCCGGTTCCAGTGATCGCAAATTGATGAAGTCCTTTTTTACATAGAAAGCTATTAAACTTAAGAAAAGTCCACTAATATATTTTGAATATGTCACGAACGTCAATGTGGACGGTTGGGAAAAAAGAATCTCGATAAATTAATTTTATATGTTAATAACATATATGATAAATAAATAAGATAATGTGATATATAAACGAGATGATAAAGAGGAAAATTCATACGCAGATGCGACTGATACGACAGGAGTGGAAATGAAAACGTATTACGTCGAGACCAAATCATTTGGCATTAGATAAAGAACATTGATAATTAGTTAGCAAAAGTAAATAAAACGACTAAATACTAAATCAGATTCAACAATATAAAAATTAATGAAAGAAATTTCACAGTTCTCTCACATTGCTATGAATAACTCGACAGCACATTTTTGTCCGGATTAGTTATTGTGAGGTAGATTTTTTTAAATATCGCAATCAAACAATCGCTATAGTGTAATTAACGATCTGATCAAAAATTCTGTCGCAACTTTCACAGAACAAGTAATCAATATTCACATAAAACAAGTACCTTTTATAATCAAAAGTGGGTTAAAGACATGCGTAGGACAGCCGCTTGTTAATCAGATATAGAAACAGACGGAGACTTTGTTCAGCAAAATTGATACGCCCACTAGAGGTTTTTGTTAGGTTTATTGATAAGTGTTAGATCTATTATTCGAACTGGTTGTTCTTGCGTAGCTGAATTTAGTCAACTTAATTTCATCATAGAAAATTTTGTCCACGAATGTCATACACTATTTAGTATGACTGTGCTCTTAGAAGAAAATATGAAATAAATATCAAAAAATATATTAAGAGTTGAAAGTTAACGTATAAAAAGTAACTCTAAAAACATATTTGTAAAAATGTGTTTTTAATTTTAAAATAGCTGATAATAATATTTGAAAACGATACTTGATAATTAAAAGTTTCAACGCACCTACACATCGTCATTAAAATTTCCTTTTGAAGATATTTGATAAATCATTATTTAACCTAATTTGATAAACCATTATATAACCTATTTTATGCTAATTTTTATACTTGAAAAACTTGTTAATATGTAGAATCCTCTATGAGATATGAAAAAACCAAACTAAAACTACATAATTACAGAAAAATCAATAGCCAAATTGTTTGACTAACGCAAAGCGCATTAAACGGTTAATATTACGTAATACAATAAAATTAATGTGTACTAGAAGTGCTATTACATCTGTCGTATTTCGTGGTATTTAATAAATAACTTATTCTCTGGAATATAAAATACGTCAGTTGTGTTACAAAATATTAATGCTTACGTAATATTCGTTTATCACATATAATATATCATTGACCGTTAGCCATTAGTATACTTTCGGTCATATCTCATAGCTGTGAGAATCATAATCGCTTACACGTATATATTAATTACAGTATATATTTATACTTTATTACAGAACCCATTAAATGAAAATAATTGGACAGTACGTTGCGTGAACGATGATTTATTGGTTTCATAATATTCAATAAAAAATATTATATTTTAATATTTTAATCACTACATACTCAAAAACGTTGGTATTTTAGGAGTTCACATAAGTTACTCAATAATCAGGATATTTACGCTGACCTAATGTATTTATACATATTTGTCTATAAAATACAACCCCATCTTTTATTATAATAAGGAATGAAGTATATTTTATTACAATAAGGAATTAAGTATAAGATTTTTTGAAAAAATAATCTGATTTCAATTGAGTATTCCAATGAAACATTATAATCCTGTAGATCTTTATTTAAACACAAATCTGGTCAGAAACTGGGACCTTTTAAAGAATATGAGACCAATAATCCTTATCAACAACAATCTCCATAAACTGTAAACCCAATAAATATTTGTAGAGATTATTCATTGGATATAATCTAATCTTATAGAATCGCATTAAATTCATTATTCCGTAATATTATTTCAGTCTTTTCAGTATGATTAATGCAAAGTAGCGTGAAGTGTGGGTTTTACTGCAACATCAGTAGTTAGCTAATAAGTTAAATTAGAAAACATGTATAATGATTGTGCAAACAAAAATAATTGAGTTACAGAAAAAAATAATGAAATATCTTGTCTTTAATTACTGCGGAAACTGTTCGGTTCCTTGACATTTTCTTTATGGCTGATCATTGATGAAATACCTTTTAAAATATAATATCATAATTAAATTTACTACACGTATACTAAATATATAAAAACGTGACGTTGACCAAATATTCCAAATGATGTTTGATTTTTCCCTTACTTTTACTTTCTCTACAATTACGCAATAATCAACCAAAGTAAAGACAAATCAGATATTATCGACAGATCAAATAATATTTTAGATACAACTAGTAGCCACTAAAAACAAACATTCATTAAATTATAGCAAATCACTAATGGTTAGTGATTTGCTATGTTCGTAAAGAGCAAATATTTATCTCTAAAGCTCGGTTCGCTATCGCAAAATATTTCCAAAACAACTACAATAAGCCGAGAGATACTAGGTTAACGTTACTTGTTTTATGTCGTGTATACGTCGTTTCTGTAACGTGACTTGAAAATATAAAATATTTCTTTGGTATATACCTTATGTACCTATATTATAAATGGTATATTAATTTTTCAATTATTTATGTTAAGTAATTATAGGGATAGATAACATTTTAAAATAAAAAAGATAATTCAAAATAAAAAAACCTCCAGAGAATTGACGACTCTACAAAAGTGATGACTGTACCAAAATAATCTGACCCCTTTTTATTTCATTGCATCTCAAGGTTACATACGATCGAAGATGACCACGCGTCTTGACATTCTAACGTCGGATCAATTTGTAACTAGTTCTCCCACGACCTCCCATATTTGAGATTACCCTTAAACGTTGCAGCCATTAGCTGCTTTTGTTTATGGTCAGCCATGAGTAACATTTATTTTAATATTCACATTATGTTTTCATTGTGCGTTATATACATTTTTATTTCATATGTTCTAGTGGTAGAGTCGCAAAGAATGGGACACCATTGCATCTAGCGGAAGGCTGGACTATCATTTATATTTTCAATGTGTTGCAAGAATTCTTTTGCTTAGGAAAATATTTAGGGAAAATGTCGTTATAATATTTAATCGAGCTGAAGATAATGTAAAATATAATGTTTCTTTACGATATACGTTTTCACCGTCAACGAAACATCGATTTAAATTGGACTTAATATAAGATTATATCTATTTTTATCTATTAAAATATCTTGGCAAAAATATAACTGAACCTAACAGTATTTTTAACCATTAATATTCCAGCCTCAACCTTAACCAAACCAAACTTTATTTTGAACAAGTCGATCCTCCAGATTTAAAGCCATCATTCGCATAATTTGCCGTAGCGTATACATTGACAGCCACCCAATGCATCTCTTCCATGAAGCGTGACTAGCCAACCGCCTAAGGTGCTTCGTGGTCTAGAAACATGTTACATAATTTAATGCAATATTAGTTACATCTCCCCCAAGGCTAAAATTTGTTGACTATTACGCGACAAATAAAAATCTATACAACACTTCAAAGATATTCAATTCTAGCAATAACGATCGTTATGACCTTTCAATAGTTATGTCAAGTCAGTAAAATCGTAGGACGCCGCTCGTTCAACATTTATAGCAGAATATAACGATGCTTCTAACATTTGTTTGTTACGTAATGATCACTATTGAGCTCATAATACGATGTATCGGTAGATTAAGCCGTATAAGGGAACATCATGAATATCTTTTCTAAAGGAGTCATATAATTTGTCTTATTTGTATTCTACATTGTTCGAGAAAATGTTATTTAGATTATATGAACTTGACCATACTGTTTTCTTAGTGTAGTACTTAAAAAGTTTACTGATACTACTTTGAGTGAAGGAGATAATAATATTTTGAAAAACATGTGTAAGCAACAAATTATTTTATTACCCTAAATTCTGCCACTATTTGAAAAGTTTTAACCCACAACCTGCCTCGTTTACCCAAATTTCGTATGTTGTACATAGAACATGAACGACATAATAATATCTTAATTAAACATCAAGATATCAACGTTTTTGTTGAATCTGATATTCATTACAAAAGTCTGTCTTTACTCCTGACACTGGGTCGAAATCACTCGAACTTAGACAGCTTAGCAACTTATTTGGTAGTAACATAAAAATAGAGCTAGAATGTTTTAATTAATATATTAATGGAAACCTGTAACCTTCACTCGAGAAAGGCGCCATCTTCGATACGATAAAGCAGCACAAGGCCCATATGGACATGAGCGATCTGAATCATACACATACATAAAAAATATTAATCATTAATAGATGTAAGTGGTATTACTTACATCTATTAATGATTTACGATAATCGATTCGCGGCATTGAAGTTTGATGTTTTGCTTACTAGACCATATAACATATAATTTAATAATCAAAAAAACTGTATAGGAAATTGAGACAAATGTCTTCGTCTATACATTTTTGAAGCAAGAAATGAGCAATGATTATGTAGCGTTAGAAACTTTAATCACAACTCTGGGACTATTGGTACTTGGTAGTGGTTGGTGTATTCGTCCGACACAAGCGGAAGCCAACGAAACAAAGCTTAACGTTTTGAATGCATACGTGACCTAAGTAATCCAACTGTATATAACAAGTTTTTACTTTTTACTTGTTCTAATAAATACAAATAGCCATATTCGCAGCTGACGTCACTCAAAACAAATGCTAAATTTGCTGTAATTACAGATAAAAACCTGTAACACTGTAGGAAGAGATTTTAGGAACTTAGTGTTATCTGTATATTCCATTAGATAACTAGTTTAATATAATGTAATAACATTATAAGTTAGATCTGAGTAAATGAAGACACATCTTCTGTGCATATGTAAGCAAAACATAATTAGTACCTACGACAATAGCATCGCGACATTAATACATTAAAGGGAAAATAATTACTGTATTAAGATCAGCGGCGGATCGAAAAAAGACAGTCAAGGGCAATGGATGTTTGAGAACCAGTTAATCAAGACACCTTTTGTGATCGAACGTTCAATCCGGTAATGTAATTTCCACATCATTGCATTGTCAACAAATGTCGTGAAGTAAGGTTACGCTCGACCAGTTTTGTTTAATCTTATCTCTTAAAATAACTCTAAACTTTTATTGAATATTAAGTTTTAAACGTCACGCCTGTAATCCCCGAAGAGGTAGGCAGAGGAATACAGAACACTTGCACGTCTCACCAGTTACGTTTACGTCCTAATGTGGAATAGGTAGTAAGTATATCGCCTTCAATTTGTTTCTTTCAAGAATATATTCCAATTATTTGAATTATTTTATAAAAAAACTAGTGTTGTCGAAATATTTATATGTCATATTTTGATCAAGAGCTACACGACGACCATTTACTTATTTTTGTATTCTAAATAGAAAAAATAAAACTATATGTCAAAAGATAAAATGTGGAAAAAAAGTATAAAACAGAGGAAAATAAGCGATACTTAATAATATCATTTCTCTTCGTAGCGGCTCTACGAGAATTGTGAAGAAGGACAATCACTAAATATTTGATAGTACACATTGTAATTATACTATTTTAATGTTTCTGCTGTCGGCAATTAGGTAGACTTGTATATAATTCTTACTGGATGTATTATATTTATAAATACAAAATCGTAATGTGTCCAAAAAGTTATTTTAAATCGAATGGTAGAGCTCTACAAAAAATATATTTACTTTAACGTTTCTAATAATAACAGTTAATATATCTTAATATTACAATACTTCTTTTTATTAGTTTTATGAATCGCTAAAGGACGAGCTGTTGTCCTTAGTCGGAGTAGCGAGTGACATTTACTTAAAAAAATATATAAAATATGTTCCTTTATAATGGGCGAGGCATAACAACAAAAAAAAATGGCAATTGAAATAGTAACGGAATAAAATTGTCCAATTTGTAGGTAGAGCGTATCCTTAAGCAAGGTTTTATAAAAACTCGTTATCTGGCTCTACATTCTCGTACATAGAGGCCAACACGTCTTCGTAAAGCAATCTTGTTTGCGCCAATACCTTCAATTACCTCTACATGCCAATACACACATTCCAGTGTACATAAATGTCAAAATAATAATCTAATTATGTGCGGACACGAATCGAACAGGACAGGAGTCAAAATGCCATTAACTGAGCAAGTTGACTAATGGTTGCAATAAAATTTATATTAACCATGTGTGCCTTAATAACATAACAGAAAGAACTGTCTTACAAATAAAAGGATTTTTTTATACCATCTTTAGTTATTACAGTGACCTAAGACTATCTAAATTTTTGGTTATATGCAGTGCGTCTTATCGCGAACAACGAAGCACCATGCTATATTTATAAGTTTTTATTCAGTTTTAAACATGTAGGTATTAGTAAATTTATACAGAAATTAAGACTACTGAAATCGTCTTACCAGAAAATCTCAGTGGACTATCGACATTTATCCAGAACACTTCAGATTCTTTTAAACCCTTAGTTTGCCTGTATAGTACAAAAATAGCATTATTTATTTTAAAAAAGGCAATACATCGATTATTGTGCAATAATTGAATTGAAAATCGAATTTCAAAACGAATAATTTTTGAATATCAAATTGTACTTATAATGCCATTACTGAGATGCGTTCTTCATATAATAACAATGAGCCCCTTGAAAAGGACAATGCAATTTGCTCATCTTTACATACGAATCAGAACCATCTTAGATTGTCTGTCAAAAGGACCTTGAATTTGATTATAATAATGGTACATCAAAATAAAAATATTAATAATTCCATAAAAAATGTTTTTGTAAATTAATTTTGTAGCTGAAGAATTTCCTAATAGACTTGTACAAGTTTAATTAGAAAGCCATACAGCTTGTACCGTGGTACCGTATTTGTAGTAATATGTAATCATATAATCATTGTACGTCGCAAACAATGTAGAAATAAGGTGTAAATAGTAATTAAGTAATTCGTGTGCGCCGATTATTATTTGTAGAGTCCATTTGTATTCTAGACATGACACGGATTCAAGAAATCTTAATAAAGACAGCAACACATTTTCATAGCTACTTATAGTCCTGTGATAGCCATCACCAGAGTACCTACTCGTAAACATTATTTAACGTAATGTCAAGTGAATCTCGCGACAATTTTACAGCGCGTCTAACAAGTTACAACGGTCCACTGTTTGCCTGCCAGGGTTGAAAACTCGTTTCAATTGAAACGGCAAATGTCAGTGTAGCATATAAAATGTCATCTGATTATAACATTAAACTTGTTGGTTCGAAATCATATATCTTCCTGATGACATAAAAAGTATAAGGCAAATGTTTGGGCGGAACTGAAGGTTGTCGGCCTAGTTAGAAAAAGCCGGAGGCATGTCTGTATGTTAAGTAAAGTACGTCGAATTGACAAGGCGTTAATGGAGTCAGTAACTGAGCATATTAATGTGAAACATTTACAGTCCAATTAGTATAAAGACCAGTAATTCTGATCACCGATCCACCACATTGGCACTATGGTTTAAAATTAGTTCCGCATTCGATTTTTATTTGTGGTGATGTTAAATTAACCAATATTCACACTTAATCTGATTGTCAGCTACAAATGGATATGTTTATTATTATTGCATAACATTTTTAGCTCAACTTTCGTTTTCTTTACATACTAACATGAAATAAATAACTTTTGAACAATCACGAGACATATATTCTATTACTCTATAACTTATATTCTAAAAAACATTATTATTAATATTCAAACTAAAAATTGACTGTTTCGTTGATCGAGTTACAAGTACGACTAGCGATCGAAAGACCTGGGGTCAAATCCCGGGTCGGGTATTTCTGATTTTTTCTAACTTTACTATAATTATGATGATCAACTCTTTTATGATTACACTGTCGGTATTGGGTCTCCTGTAGATACGAGAGACGCATTTTTTTAAGTCCGTCAAAATCTTACTCTCATAGTCTTGAATATCTCTCAGTCAGACGCAGCGGCTGGGGCTGTATGGTAGACGTATAACGCTTACTATATTAACGTTTATTATACTACTCTCTTTAATCGCTTCGAACGATATAACACATACATAACACGGCATGACCTAACAAACATTCGATCAAAACAAACGATATGTGATCCAGTTTGCACAAAATCCCGTCCATTCCCTTGACATTTGCTTAAACCACTTAAATCGTTTCATGCTCAAATATCATTGGTGCCGACTTTAATTAGAAGTTCATTGCGTCTTCGGACAAGTGTTAATGCAAAGGTTAGTTCGGCTATTAATCTTTCAGGGAAATCGCCGTTCGTTTTCGATGTTCGCTTTGGATTAAAAGAGTGACGTCAAGTGCCTTGGATCGTCGAGAGAAGGTCGCGTTAAAGCTGAAACAAACAACGCTTACAAGAAAATGTAGACGTCGTAATATGTCGCGTACGCATGGTCGCCAATTAAAAAGCTTACTCCGCGACTCAAATTACATAAATGTAAGAGAAATGAAAATGAAAAATGGAACAATAAGCTCGCGTAGAGACTAACATTCCTATTCGCAACTGAAAAACATACTCATACATATTTGATGATATGATGTGCATTCATAAATGTTATTAAAAAGAACATTTGACTTAAAATCGATGAAGAAAAGAAATGAAACAAAAAAAACATACATTTGTGAAAGTTTCTATGCCAGACAATTACTGTAACTATAAGCTCGGGTTATACCGACTTACCCTATTGAGAAATGAAATAATTAAATAGGATGAAACGTTGTATATATTCCCTCAAGGTGTTAATAATTAGTTCAAATGAACTTCAATTCAATCTGTTACACATAAGATCTTAGATACAATTTAGAAACGTGTAAGAACCTAACAATGGTTTATTTAGCGATTTGCTTTCAGTAAAATAACTTCAGCTGCGCGATGGCTTTGACCATATCAGTGAGTAATGAACTAACAATTGCAAATCGCCAACTGATGATTTACTAAGAAACGATCGAAAAACTTCGAAGAAAACGTGTGCGGTAATCAGTTCATGCACCGACTTTTTTTCACCGGACTGATGTTGTCCTAGTACTGAGCATAGTGTTGATTATATTGGTTAAGTTAGACTATGTCATAACGGTACATTCATCGCTTATAAATATTTATAGTGTTTATTATTATACATAATATATTATTAACAATATCAACGATTTGATAATAACTTTGATGACTTTGAATAAATACATTAACCCATATTATTCCACGTGTATATTTGAACCGACAAACGCTAGCAATGGTATTCTAAGGAAGAACAATAAAATAAATTAAAATAACTTTGAATAATAGAGATATACATAAATAAAACCATGCATTATATATTACTCAATACCGATAGTTTATTTGAAATCTGCATTTACGATATATCACAAAGTTCGATAACGTATGCTTATAAATACTACGAACGTAATGTTAAATCTCTGTCGCTGGGTGTACATGCGTAGGTTATCTAGGTTAAGTCGGTACGTTCAGTGGCCCTTTATAGTTCGTTTATTGTGTTATTTACAAATTTCTCACGTCGGATATGTCCGAATGTGACCGCTGCCTTTTGTAGATAGTCCAATAGGGCTAGCGAAAGGTGAGCTCTATCATTTTGCGATGTAGAGTTGTATTTGATGAGTATATGAAAACTTTTCGCTTTCAATACCTTTAAGTCACTTAGAATAAAGTTTAACGTTTCCATTCATTTATTAAAGCTCTATTATGGCATATTTATGCAATAAGCGAGTACAAGGACCATTAGAATTTTATATGAGTCAAAACCGCAGTAAAATATAAATATCAATTTATTTATCGCCAAATCAGCTGCTTACATACGGCACATAACCGTCAATGTGTCATTCAAAACGCAATTTATTCTTTGAAGGGATTAAGACATTTCGAAAATGTTATTCAAGTCCAATAACAACGTGCGTGAATATTTCTAGACGACAAGTGTTCTTTACGCAAGGACAACTTCTCTTCTTTTTGCCAAGTTAATTATATTTACTTTTTGTGTTATGATACTAATTAGTACATATGTAGCTAGCATTTTTATAATTGAGCTGGGCATATAATCAACTTGTATGCAGTTTTATATTTAGCCCTTACAGAACTCAATAACTGCTTTTCAAGAGTTTGGTCGTAAACGAGTTGCAAGCTTACGTTGTTTTGGGGTCTCGTATATAAAACAGTTTACCTATACCGTACAGAAAGACCGATGGGCTACGATTGCAGAACTTTGAAAAGTCTAAAAAGTAGTGTTCATAAGCCATTAGACGTGTAGAATAAGCAAATAAGTAGATCGTAGGACTGAGCATGGATTATCACTAATTATTTCTCAGAGACCCAAGAATAGAAAAATATATTAGATTCATTCACCTTATATGCGTATGTTTCATATATATGCATATCTATAAATATGTATGGAGGCGATATTAAGATTTATTACATACAAAACTACCTATCCTTCTCATTGCAACAAATTTGCAACCATGAAATTATCTTCATTGGACGGTTCCGTTTTTATAAGGTCGCATAAAACATTTACTAATTATTTGTAACGTATAATAAAAACATGTAACACTAGTTGATAGCCGCGCCTTTATTCGCGCGGAAACCTAAATAATTATACTGCCCTTTAGAGCTTGATTTGTAAGTGTTCCACAGGTATAATCTCAGCATTTAATGTACAGCAGAATAATAATAATTGTTTTTGCGAATGGTATTTATCTCCTACTATTATAATAATTGTTTTCTTTTACCTTTAGCGAGAAGAGTTACATTTTTCTTGTTTTGTGGTAAATTGTGACATCGGACATATGTAGTATGTGACATGCATACATGTGTATGTATGATACGAACATGTACCCGTCCGACGCCACGCAATGTCCGCTCGGCTATGACATTTAACGTGACTAGACATGTTGACGATTACATTTGCGTTTGTCGTTTTGTTTTTTGTACTTGCGATATGTTTCATGTTTTGACATATTAAGTATTTGATTATTGATACGACATACCTGATTAGACGACAGTGATTTCTTTCGTTTCCTGCACAGTATTTGGGATGTTGTAATAGATTCATAGAACTGTTTAGGCCGTCACTAAGTTAATATGCATTAATTTTCCTAATGCAATATGCCCCTTCACCTTCATTCGTCAAAAGTAACACGGCCGATTCGAAATGAAAAAAACTGCGTATTTCAAAATATTAACTATTGCATTTTTGTATAATTATTCGTAATTACTGACGAGGATCTTTAATATTTATGCAGATATTACCGTTGATAACAAATGTTGAAATCTAGGCAGCACTAACCGCAGGAGCGCATTATAATATTCTCTTTATACGTGACACTGTGATAATAATTACTCATAAAAATTAGAATTATTATATATTATTTGAATATTATTCTACCTTAACCGAAGTTTTGCCAAATTTTGTAATGGGTTTTATAATCTAATTCTTTGTTCCATCCCTTATAACTATTTATTCTTTTAAACCGCGTGCTAATTATGAAAAATAATGTATTTGATTATCTCGTTGGTTTCTCGCACGACTTATGATCGGATTTTTGCATCTAAGAATTCATAGTAAAAGGTTAAAGTCTATATTTGTGCCAGATATGTGACAATACGATCACACCTATACTATGGTCAAATATAGGACAAAGTAGGTCATGTACTACACTCCTCTGTTTACCCAGGAAATATTACCTGGATAGGCAGATTTGAATCCTGAATTTTTTAGCCTATACAGTAACCTATATAGGCATGAAGTTAAAAAAATTGCCTATACCAAAAACTCACCACGTAATCAAAAATATTTTTTTTAATATTTATTAATTTAATTTAAATACAGGTGGAAACAATGACATTATTAAAGCAAAATATACATACTAGCAGTAAAATATAATAAAATATTGTGGTTATAATCGAATTTTAAAACATATTTTTTGCGCAATCAGAATGATTTATATTAAAATAAAAATCAAATTGAAATCAAGTACTAAGACTCACTTATTATTGACTCATTACAGCCTTAATAACAAATTAAATTTCTGCGTAATTTTAGGGGCCATTATAGTTTTGTAACGGAAATAAATGTACATTTAGTACATAGGATTTATGATTGCCTTTTAAGGTCTATGTAGAGCTTCCGTAAACAAAATTAATAGCGTAAACTTATTGTACTAATTTACTATGCATTAAACACTTCTCCATTAAACTTTATCTGCATCGGAAATGTAGAAATAAATTATTCTGTTATCGTACTTAACACTGCGTCTTTATTCAGAGTTCGAATTCGAAATAAATACTTCTGTTACCTACACCTTGCTTTCTTTGTAGTGTCTCGCATTGTTTTTCTAAGGTTGAAGCATTAAAATGCATGTTATGTATATCTTTTTTTAGAACCTAATTTGACTACCTCGTTGGTCGTGTTGATTGCAAGTTCGACTGCCGATCGGGAGCGTTCGATTCCCGGGTCAGATACTCCTAAATTTTTACTGTAGTATGGTAGTGGTAGTAGTAGTGCTTCGGAGTCTGGATGTGTGCCGGGAGTATAGCAATAGGCTCACCACCAATTTCATAGTGGGACGTAAACGTAACTGATGGAACGTGGAGGTGATCTACATTCCTCAACCTACCTCTTCGGGAATTGCGGCGTAAAGTTACTTAATCCTTGAAGACGTAAGCAAAGGTGTAAACTTCCACTTTTATCAGTTACGTTTGCGTCCCACTACTGAATAGGAGGTGAATAAATAGTTATACACAAATAGACAGAAAGGCACAATAGATATATGTACATATATACACATATAGACACAAATTCACACTCCAAAGCACTATCACAGGTTTTTACCATAAGTTCTAAGTTAGAAAATTGCACTAGTAGGTACCCGATTCAGGATTTGAGACCTCTTGATCAGCAGTCGCGTTTGCAACCACGCAACCAACGAGGCGGGTTAAATTATTGTAGGCCTCAATCTAAAACTTCAAATCCGTAATCTGTATGCAACTGACCTCATGCGGTAGCCGCATTCGTATATACATGCAAACTATTATTACTTTATCTAACATATAAAGAAAATGGTATGTTTATAAGTATTGCTGCAAAAACTTAAAGCCTCTAAGATTTCGATCGGATAATGTTAAATGTTAATTACGTTTTTTGTCTATATATGTCATTATAAAATCGATCGAGCGAAATATTCATAAAACTTGTAATAGGTATTTATTTATCATGCAGTGTAACAGGAAATCGTTACTAAAAGTGTTTTTTTTTATGTTCAGCACAAAAAAGGTCCTCTCTACATTTATTTTCTATGATTTATAATTATTATATATTTTTATTAATTTCAAGGTGTAAGAATAAAACGTAATTATGGGAATCAGACACTGACAACATCCTCTGCCAAAATAAAATAGTACATTTAAATATCGCTGTTTAACTTATGGAATAGGCAGCTACATGAGTACGAGGTATTTTCATTTGCATATATTGATTTCATTTATATAGGTACTTCTAGTACATCATGACTCTACAATTCGTTCACTGATTGGAAAAAACACGAGCCCCAATTGCCCGTACTATAACGTAGGCAGTCGTTGATAGAGTAATATAAGGTTGCACGAAGGCGTACCGAACACGCTTCCTCGTTGTACACTAGCACGCGGCGTTCACGGATGAGTGATCATTGCATCAAAGGACAGATAGCTAATTAAATATTGTTCAATTGATAGGGAGGGCGTATGGATTAATACATACATGTTGACGTTGTGCTACTGAATGTACAAATATATATTGTTTACATTAACGAAGCTTTTGCTAAGTCTACACGAAGACTTGCACTAATTAGTGGACTTTATGAACTAGATCATGTGCAATGTTTAAGATTTATTAATATGGATTTGCTTTATAATATTCCACGTGATTTCAAAAATGTTAGATAACAATATTAAATTTCCTTGTCAATATCTATCTATCAGAAATTCTATCAGAAATCACAAAAGGTTTAAATATTTCACTCAATAAGGTTTTCAATTATTATATGATTAAGCTTTCATAATAATTCATTTCATTTAATTGTACAGTTTCAAAGTTATGTTCGGCTCACGTTAATCTGAAAGCACCTTTAATAAAATACCAATAGTTAGCAGAACAAGAGCTTCCTGATTCCTACACAAAGTAGTGTTTTAATTAACTAGCAGAATACATTTATGAACATACATACATTTATTTATTTATTTATAGGCCACACTATTATATATTATATTATATATATTATAGGCCACAGAAACGAAAGTTACAACAGGAGCAAATTAGTAAAAGTCCTTCAAGTTTGAAATTGTGCCGTTTAAAAAGGATTACTAACTGTTACTATCCACTCATTGATAAAGTACTAGATACTTCATTCATTATACAATTCATGCTTTATTATTGTTAACTAGTTCCCAGAAAAACCGTATCTACGTATACCGTACGTTAAAAACGTACCGTACGTTAAAATGTACGTATCATTAAACCGCAAACACTTTACAAGAATAATAATATATGTATATGTACGTAGAACTTATATAATAAATTTATTTTTGAAATAATTAAAAGTAAATATCACTCACATGAATATTAATGATATTCGGAAATTAGATATTTTCTACACCTCACTAAATTATAAACGACTAATTAATCAATGTCTAAGGATACAAATTTGTCGCTATTGAACAATATTATTGTAAGTGCGTCATTAGTTCCGACTTTGACGACAATTCTTTGTCCGATTTTTGGTAGTAAACAATGTAAATTTTCATATAAATTACTAGGCTTTACAATATAGCTAGTTAGGTATTGATATCAAAACAAGAAGTATTAATATTAAAAACAAATTACCTTAATAATACCTGCATTATCTTCCAAAAATAAATTCACGGACATTACCTGCAACAAAGAAGTCAACATTAATGTAACATACTTTTGGTATTTTATACAACATACATGTGGATTAAATTATATAATAGGTAGTCTTAATACTGCCCGCGTAAATCTTCTATAGTTATTAGTGAATACGTAATAATGTAGAGCATGCCCCGAACTCCATGGTGTGACAAAAACAACTGGTGAAACGTGGCTGTGTATGACGCCGCTTCGCCTACCCCTTCGAGTGACGTGGTATTACGTCTTGATATTAAGTCTTTTATCTAAATATCCATATTGACCTTTCTATCGTTCCACTGTTGAAGCATAGGTCTCCTCTCAGAATGAGAGGGTTAATGCCATAGTCTTAGTCTTTTATCTACAGATCTATCTACAACAACAACAGTTCTATCTACAACTTTTAATTGTTTTTCTCGAAAGCTGAATATTGACAGGTGTGATAATATAAGCTTGTTTTCAGCGGAGACGCTTGCCCAACAGTGGAACGACAAAACTTTTGATGTAAACGATAAATGTTGTATATTGACGACTTGTATTAACTTGCAGTGACGATTGACGATATATATTGACTGATCTCTATTCATCAGTGGACTTTTACATTTAAATCTATATGAGCTACATAGTATATATAAGTGTAAATGCAAAATATGTACTGAATGACTTGCCCGTTGATGCAGAGGTTAGTGAACACGACTGTTGCGCCGGAGGTCGTGAGTTCGATTCCCACCCAGAATAAATATCTGTGCGATGAGCACAAGTATTTGTTCTGTGTTTGGGTGTAAAAAATATATGTTTAAGTATATATTTATATGTACATATATACGTAGTTTATCAGCCGTCTGGTTACCAGACCACAAGCTCTCTTGGCGCTTACTTTGAAGTCAGATGGCCGTTTGTGGAGATGTCCCAAGATATTATTATTATATAATTATTTAATCCTTAGGCTCACCACCTATTACATAGTGGGACGTAAACGTAACCGGTGAATCGTGGGAGTGTTCTGCATTCCTCTGCCTA
>DWEI01001178.1:0-17614 GCA_018245875.1 Mysoria ambigua | reverse complement strand
TAATAGATGGTGAGCCTATTGCCATGCATCGGGCACACATCCAGACTCCGAACCACCCCTAGAAAATCTAATTTAGAAAATTTTGTAGTGTTCGATCCGGGAATCGAACCCGGGCCCTCGCGATCGGCAGTCGCACTTGCAACCAACACGACAAATGAGGCAGTCTATGATTCTCTCAATTAGCAAAATATAAATAAATAATCAACTTATAGTATTTGTCGGTCTGTCAATTATCAGTGCCAATCACCTGCCGCCCAAACTCGAAATTTAATTCCGTTAGCGACGTTAAAGCCGTCGGTAATTGGGCCGTGAAAATACAGGCTTTAATTGCAAATTTTATAATTTCCGAACGAATTTTCCACGTGCAATATGAATATATTATGGAGTAATTTATTCTTTATAATAATATGATTTCCTTACTGTGTAACCAGTAATAAGAATAGTTTATTATGAACACAAAATATTAATTATTTAAAAAATGGATGATGTCATCAAAACATATAGAAAAAGCATGCCAGATTATTAAGGACGGTAACGGCACATGGTGCTATCTGTTTACCCGTAAAAAGCTGGCGTGATGATATAGTAGAAAAGTAACACTACGCCTATAATCTCCGAGTAGGTAGACAGATGAGTGTAGTACACACCCACATGGCATCGGCAACATTTACGTGTTATTATAGATTAGATAGCCCTATGTATGGTTTGCCATACATCGGACACTTATTTAGACTCCGAGCCACCACTAGTAAATCTAAGTTACAAAAATCCAATAGTGCTCGACCAAGGATTTGAACCTACAAACTCGCGTGTAGCAATCGTCCTCGCAACCAACACAACCAGCTAAGGAGTCAACGATATCATAACGTTCATTATTAAAGAGAGAGTATTTTTATAAGTTAATAAATAGATGTATTGATGGAACTTCCAAGAATAGCGGAGTCGTGGATAAAAAGTGGCAGTACATTATATACCGTCCAATATTATATAGTGAATGGGACCATTTATTCTTGACATTGAACGGACGCTCGGAAAGGGTCAACTTGAGTTGACATGATATGAATACATTCGGTCGGCGATATTGGGGAAAAACGCCCCTAGCGATATTAGGTTCAAGCGACTGACAATGTAATGGTTACATTAATATTGTTGTGTTATATATTACGAAGTCTTGTATACACATTTATATAGAAATACGTTGTTGGTTGTGTACCTTTCAACCATTTACTGTTATAGTTATACAGCACAACTTTCAATAGTACACAGCTGATGAATAAGTAACCGGAACATGTCTGCCCTTAGATTTATGACCGCTGGTGAATTAGTATGGTTATTCTCTTATCGTGGTGGGCAGTTGATCCACATGTTTTAATTATTACATACCATTCTGAAGACACGGGTTAACTGCCAACCCTAATCTCCAATTCGGTACAGTTTATTATTAATTCGTAATTTTATGCGACTTAATTAGTGGAAAGTCGTAAATTGCTTGCTACGGAACAAAACAAGATTTGCTGAGCAATAACAATAAAAATAATATATACGACCGTGCAATTCAATATTTATGCTTTAAGAATGACAAAAATGAGAATGAGTGGAAAACATGAGATCACCTCATTATTGAAAAAAATTCAATATTCGACATTCTAAACCAACCGAAATCATTTTACCGTATTTAGGTACGAGGAAATATCTTGAAGAAATAAATTTCCTCGCGTAAACGTGAAACACCGCGAGAAATTCAGCAAAGCGCGAACCGAAGTCACCCGCAGTTCTCGTGGTTAAAATACATTTTTATATAACGACATAAGTTTCTCTTCAAACTTTTCTCTTTCGAGTCGGTGCATCCCGAACGATGTGATTGGACGCCGCTTTTGGCATTCGCTTTAAGTTCCAACTAGCAGTGAAGTGATGGAAGAATATCGTTTTCGGTCTGAGGACAGGAAATTTACATATTACTGTTCTTTAATTTTTAACGGAATAGGATCATCCCTTATTTAATGAGAAGTATAACACAACTGGTGAAAAGTAGGAGTACTGCACTCTTCTGTGGAAAATATTAGCGTCATCTTAAATGATTGTTACTTGATTAGCACTTAAATACGGTTACTTTATACCGAGTTACGATGCTACATATTACCAAGCGTCTGCGTAAGAGTTTAGTCATTCCATAACACTTGCTTTCGGAGTGTTGGAGATTCCATATATGGAGTGGATTGAGGTTGGACAATCATTGGCTTGAGCCTCCGAGAAATTTTAACGTATTCACGGTACGATTTGGGAGAGTTCCTGAAGATAGCTTGGCTACTGCGTCATCGTCTTATGAATTCGATTCGTCAATAGTACGCCTGCGCTGATTCTCTTTCCTGTTACTACAAATTACTAACGGGAATGTTTGTACATATGTCATTTGCATCACGTGTCCACGGGATGACGCCCGGTCCTGATCAATTTGACAGATCAGCCCTAGGGCGGTAAGCGCCAGCCCTTAATTTTTGATTTATGTGAGCTGCTATGACATGCATAGCTCTGGCATACATGTTAAAGAAAGCTTTGATTATACGATAATGCCGTCAACCACACGAATGTTGACCCTTATTTTGTAATGTTGTTTATAATGTGTACTTGTGTAGACAGTATGGCGATATTTCATAACTCTAGTTCAGTTAAGATGGAATTATTATTGTTTTGTTTCTAACGACTTTGTTGCTAACGCCGAGACAGATTATATCAGCTGAGCGTACCACTGTGCAGCGATAAAGTTATATTATTCTACTTGTACACGGATGCTGTAGAACTAACCGCATATCGTAGCAGATATTCTGTAATAAGTAGTGACGTCACCGAAGATTGATATAGGCGCAGTGACTGAGAGTACTTTGTTAAATTAATGTGATGTTATGTTAGTCGTTTTATACGTCTGCGTGTGTCAAAGATTAAGTGTACGTGTAAGTACGTCGTCGTTGGATGTGCTGAACTGACTCGTTTATGCCTATGACATCTGACTTGTAAATTTATTATGTAATATGTAAATGATATTGAATGATTATAAATACAAAATAAAGCAGTGATAGCCCAGTGGTTTGAAATTCGACGTCTCACTTCGGGAGACCGGGTTCAAATCCGTGGCGCGCACCTCTTAAAAAAATGTCCGTTTTAAGTTTAAATATCACTTGCTATTACGGTGAAGGAAAACATCGTGAGGAAACCTGCACATATTGAGTCCCAAAAAAAAGAAAGTTCTCTAAGGTGTGTGAAGTTTGCCAACCCGCACTTGGCCAGCATGGCAGACTATGGCCTTAACCGTCTCATTCTGAGAGGAGACCCATGTTCCAACAGTGGAACGATAAAGGGTTAATATCGAATAAATACAGAATGTAAATATATGCAATATTTCACACTTTTGTATATTTGTATAATTTGCACTTTTTAAAAGTAATATTTCCCTAATAATAATCATTTTGTAATAAAGCAATTATAATACAATTATGCTGTTTAATTAAAAAATCTTTGGCGTTTTTTATAATCAAGTAATCATTTCTGAAAAATAAATCCTTTGTCATCATGATTTCGTTAATTAAACTGACTCGCCATATCTGTACCGAAGCATTAATCTTTGTCGTAATTTAAAAGACTGCACAGTGGGACGCGTTGGCGCGCTGCCCGCCACTCACCGTCATTGCCCGGTTCTTTATTAATTCTATCCGTGCATTATACCTTTCGCATACATTCTCTTATCTCTCATCTATATTGTGATATTGGGTAAATGATCTGAGAGTTTATGGCTTATTATTACGTGAATATCATGAATGAATCTGTTTAGATTCTATTGAATATATTTCTACAATTTATGTAAAAGATCATAACCTTCTTATTTCAGATAAGTTGCAATTGGTACCATCATGCTTGTAATCCTCAAAGAGGCAGGCAGAGGAGTGTAGCATACTCTCCCGTTTCACCAGTTACGGACATAAATCCAGCCTACGAACCACTACCACAAATTTGAACCAGAAATTCTAGTTAATAAATCCAATAGTATCCGACAGGGGAATCGAACCCAGGACTAGGCAAGCAGTTACATAGCAATGTTATTATAAAGGTATTATAAAGGTAATGCCATAAGCAAACGTAAGTCGACGTAGTTTTCACGTCATTTAGTGGAAGTTTCGTGTAAGACTCGCATGATCCAATTGAAAATATAATCTATAAATAAGAAAATATTATAATGTTGCGTATTTAAAACCAAAATCCCCCTCCCTCAGTTTCCTATAGTCCGACTTGTTATTATCCAAAATTAATCTAGACTTTGAGGTACTACTAGGATTTAAAAATTAGAACAGCCCACTAACAATTTGTACAACCTGGGGATTGAACCTACCATCTCTGGCTCAATAGCTGCGCTTGAAACAACAAGACAAATAAGGCAGTTACGAAGAAAACAGTCGGAGACATAATTTTGTTGATTTAAGTCTATCTAACCGAATTCTTGAAGTCGAATTACCATAACGTTAATTTAGTCCCCAATAGAAATAGGAGCTGAAGGTATTTAAGTAGAATTCCATTATATACAGTCACCGGGTGTAACAGGCGGCCGGTATATAAATTCAAGATGCGAGAACAATTGTGCGTTTTTCAGTAACTTTTGTTCCTTAAAAGAAAGACTGGCCCTAGCAGGCAGGTGGGCGGGGATTTATTATCTCTCGCCGTGAGTGCCGGCGGTGCGCGGGTATAGGAACTTTCTGGAAGCGAGTTTGGTGAGATCATTTTGTAATATAGGGATTTATATCTACCTATTTAACTTATTGATTTTTCTACTATTGATAAAAGCCTGGAAATACATCTTTACTCTGTCATGAAGCTCCGGTGCAATGTCAGAAACTAAGTTACCTAACTTGTGTATCAGCAAAAAAGGGCTTATTTAGTTTTTTATTCAAATAACCACAACCACCTTTTGATTTATAAACTGATGTGCTATTGATGAAACTGTCAAGAAATGTCGTAACTGTTGGTGATTCTCACATCAAAAAGACATTTGGCTATTGATCGAACGACGTATTTCCACTGTACGTTTGGTGAAGGAATGTCCTTTGCGTTCCACGCGGCGTTTTAAACTCGACCAAAAGCTTAATTGCTTATTCTACTTGCATATCATCCTTGCTAATAACCCTTGACGTGACCCAGAAGTGACAACGCGAGAGCACATTAACAAGACGAATGGAGTAAAGGAGCCAAATTGATACCGATATAGGAAGCAGTTTTGATGTCCTTCACAAAGATAGCCGTAGTTCCGTGCAAGTAGAAGTCCAACGATCCAAGGGATTCCAATTGAAAACAAAAATGACAATAACGAAATCGAACACCAATGTGAAGAAGTATCATTCAAGGAAATGAAAACGCCCTTCCAGTTCGGCCGCAACCGTGGAGGTTCTATGAAAAAAGGTTTATTCAAATCGTTATAGAGTATCCACGTTACAATGGCGAGCTATTTAGCCGCTACAGAATAGAAATATTCTGATGAGGGCAGAACGAGGTCGTTAGGGGGCCTCATTTGTGAACGATGGAGTATTCATTACTTCATTACATGCGGTATATGTTATATCTAATTTTTGTACAGTGATTATTCCATTCAACACGAATGAATTTAGATTCTTTAATCACATGACATGATTTCTGATCTCAGGTATCGTTGTTGGAATTAAGTCTTGAGTTTATATATTACGACGTGTACATTTTTTTATGAAAATGCGTTTTTCTAATGTACTTTAAATTTAATTAGCTCTGTAGGTCCCGGGTTCGATTCCCGGGTCGAACACTACAAAAATTTTCTAATTTAGATTTTCTAGTAGTGGTTCGGAGTCGGGATGCATGGCAATGGCGATGCATAATGCTAGTTATGGCGATGCATGGCAATAGGCGTTTTGCTTAGTAAGAGTAACTTTTGGTTTCCGCGGGGAGAGGATTTGATACCTTTAAGGCATAAAGATATCTGCGAAATCTCTACGTATAGTCGTTGGATAAATTAGTTTATATTTATGAAGTTACCACGACTTTGCCTAGTTTGGGGTCAGAAGGGCTAAGGTTTTTATTACTATTACAGTCGTTAATTCTCACAGAATCTTTTTGATATTCTCTTCTAGATAAAGCATTAGATACACCTCACCGTCGTGTCCGGCGGGAGCTTTGCGACCACGGCGCCTGCCTCCGTTACTGCCGCAGGATCTGCTTCTCGGCCGGCTCGTGTGCACAAAACACGTGCAAGTGTGCGTGGTTTTAAAACATCGTACACCTTTATGACTAGTATGATGTAATACACCCTGTAATGTTGCAGTCATAAATAAATACTCGAATAGTATTTAATTTTCTTTATTTTTTTTATTCATTGCTTCATTTATATTCATCAGAAGTATCAGTAACATTATTCGTTATCATTCAACGTCGCATGATCGAAGCATTAATCTCTGTACTGTTGCGTTCGGAAAATCTGTCGTCGTTGAGGTATAGATTTATAGGAAATAGATAAAGAAAACAATATTCCTCGTCACAATACGAACGTTCTCTGATACGACGCAAACTTGGATCTAGCCGACAGTTTATTTGACAACGTATCCAATATATAAATATATGCTTAGGCTTGTATGATAAATCAAATTTCGTACCTAGGTAAAGTTTGCCAAGCTGTACTTGGCACGCGCGGCGGTCCGTGGCCTTAACCCTCCTCACTCGCAAGCCATACTTACGTCCAGCAGCGGAGTGATAAAAGGGTATGATGTCCGACATGATACGTTTAGTTCTAAAATTTTTAACTATAACGCCAGGTCGGACACTAATGGACTTTTCTAATTTACATTTCCTAATTTCCATTTCTATTTTCATATACCTCCTCTAGTTCTTTTACAGTCATCGTTCTCTTTTTCTCTAAGAGGGCAAAATTCAATAACTAATAAAAGTGTTAAATAAAGAAAAAGACTTTTTCCACTAACTGAGAGTTCCTTTTCCAAGATCGGAGTCAGAAGCTGTATTCTGCGATATTTAACTCGCATAGCGTTGGGATTATAGGCAAAAATCCCCAGGTGGAGGTATTTATTCAGCAGTGGCCTTATATTGATGATGATGTTATACCCTTTAATATCTTATTTTATTACGGTCTGAAAGATTAACTGGTCCATCTATTTCCTCGTGCAACCGCGTTGGCTGTTAAATGGATCAAGTTTCATACATCGGGCTAGGTTGAGCGCGCGGAGTTTTGCGAGCGCCGTCCGCATCCGACCCGACGGGTGGAAGTTGCCAGCCCTGTTGTTGAGACAGACTCTCAGCTCGAATTATTAGCACAATATTTGAGGTAGGTTTGTTGTAGTATTGTGGCGATCGTTTCTTGTATGTTGTTCGAATTTAGTTTATAGTTCGAACTTATGCACACAAAAAAAACTTGTGTTAATAATAGCAATAATGATCATTGCGTTGCATTGCAATCTAACAGTATTAAATTCCACATATGTAGTGTTATGGCGAAGTACGAGAATTACAAAAGCATACCAAAAATGAGACTTTATTCTACACAAGTTTACGTTAATAAAAGTTATGTTAATTTCCAACTACCTCACGATGTGGAACCACATTTGGATTTCTTTGCAATTCGTTCTACATTCTCCGGAAATAATTAATGGATCCAACTGATTCAAATGGATCTAAATGACATCATTTTAAATTTGTTATTATTACGTATGATAAAGTTTCATAATAACATACCTACACAATAACTCTTGCACAATAAATATTATAATTGGCATCCATTAAATACCTTATTTGTTGCATTACTTCTTAAAGGGAGTATAAAATATTTTTTATGTTCAGGGTTTGTATATTTGCTTTGTTATAAATCCCAATTTGTATATACTTGTACTTTACAACGCTTCCACTCGAATAACAAAATGCGTCAGCGGTCAATAGGTCGTAGCACCGACTCCTCTTATCACGTGAACAAACAGTTCACCTCTTATCCGGTACTTCACCGTGATTTCTTAACAACTTGAACAGTGTGTCGAACGATATATTATTAGCGTCAATATTATCTGAAGATTATATAAAAAACAAGGATAACTTTTCCTATATAAGCGTAGAATCTTCTGACCAACTGCAATCGTTCACTTTGTTTCCGAAGAGTAAAAACGCGGGTCAACATGAAGGGATTCTTCGTGATTTTTGCTGTTATTATGATGATAGTTGCGTTGACTAATGCAATGGCTCCTCCTGGTAAGTATTTTCAATTTCATAACAAAATATTTTGGTGATTATTAAGACGTATTGGTTTTTAACAATGTTTCCTCTTTATTTTTTTAGCTGGTGATATTTAGTTTATGTCTATTTGAGCTTACGTCTATTTGTGCCAGAATTCAAGTTCTTAAACAGTTAAAGGAGTTTAAAGTTTGAATTAAAACCATTGTTTGAATTAAAACTTGATTGTTTTTTATATACATGTAATTAAATTACTTTTTTAATGGAATAGGATGGTTCGATTAGTACCATCACGCCTGTAATGCAGAACACTCCCAAGTTTCACCAGACACGTTTACCTTTTACAATAGAATAGGTGGTGAGTCTATCGCTATACACCGGGCTCATATCCAGACTCCGAACCACTACTAAAAAATCTAAATTTAAAAAAATTGTAGTGTCGATCCGGGAAACGAACCCGGGACTTTCTAATCGGCAATCGCACTTGTTACCAACCCGACTGACTAGGAAGTCAAGGTTCGTTTAGTTTTGGACAAATTCGTAGTCCTTCTTCATGTACTTCCACTGATCACGGGGAGGTTATTGCGGAGTTAATCTTAGTACATAATTTAATCTTGCATAGAGATACCGACATAATTATCAAAAGTTATCGTTATTGTTATCAATCAAGAACAACTTTAATTTCATTTGAACATTATTGTATTTCATCAAAGTAACATAATTTGTTTTCTTTTCCCAGGTGAAGAATCAGAAACGCTCCTGCAACGCGTCCGACGAGAAGACGATTGCGACAACAGAGAATGCCATCGCTTGTGCCGCAGGCTGGGGTTCGCCAGTGGCGTGTGCGTGCGCAAGAAGTGCGACTGTGACCTGTTATAGGACACCGTGTAATAGCACAGCGGGACATGGCTGCGAAAACATCATGTATCCAATTGATAATTGATATTGCGACTGATTTTGGATCGTAACTTAAAGTATTATTCAACTTGCAATCTCTTGAAGATTATGTAATAGCTCTGCAAATAAATACGCCTGATTGGAATTTCTAATGTTTTATTTAAATATACATTAGTATATTTCAATTTTTATTGAATATATTGAAGGTATTGTAATAAATAGATTTATACTGTTTCCTGCAGTGGAAGTTAGTAATCTTAAACGTCGTTGATGATAATGAAAAGGGCCCTTATCTACAGGTACAACAATCACCCAGGTCTGTGAAAATTTAACTTTGAGTTTTGAATTTGAGAGCCCGTTAAATTTTACGACAACTTGATGTAAGTGTATTAAAGATATTTTATGCATTAGGCCATGTAATGGATATCTGTCACAGATCAAATAAAGCAGTTGATTTACATATTTTACGGTAATCGTTCAGTTTAACAGTTCGTTTATATTTTAGTTTAACTCTGCTTGCTTGTGGTTTTGTGAAGAGCCGATAAACAAATGAATTATCTTTGTTGTTTACTATGGAACAAAATTGACATAACAAAGTTTTCGTTATTAATTTAGTTATTTAGTTTTTCTATCAGTAGTATATTGTAGCAATCGGGATATTGCATCTTTATTAAATTATTTTCTACTTTATGAATGTTTTAAATACATGCCATAATATATTTATAATTGATGTTATCATGTCTTTTTTGGACTTGAAAAAGTTTATTATCGCTTTTATTATAGTACTTGTAGATTAAAACGGTTGTAGATTAATAGTAGGTTCGTATACTTACTTCCACTTTTAGATTCACAGTATATCGCGAACGACTACTGTTTGTAATAATCATAATAAACTTTGACCCTTAAATGTCCCTAATACCGATTAATATTTTATAGCTAAACGGTTTAAATTTTGCCAGCCCAACAAAGTATGTATAATGTCTAAACTATAAAGTAACCATACTTAAACGTTCATCGAACAATATCTTTAGGGTATATTATTCCAGACTAATGTCAGTTCCATTTAGTTTGATGTTTAGCGGAGCAAGTTTCATACATCGGGCGAAGTTGAGCGCGCGGAGTTTTGCGAGCGTCGTCCGTATTCGGCCGACGGGTGGAAGTTGCCAGCCCTGTTGTTGAGACAAATTAGAAACTCGAATTATTAGCACAATATTTGGAGAAAGTTTGTTGTACCGTGATATTATAGCGATTAATGCTTACATACGAAACATTGAGTATTTTACGAGGTAACGCTTCTGGGTTGGTTGGGTACACACCGTTATTTAGTTGACATGTCGTAAGGTTAATCTGCTGGGTTACAGCTGCAGTGAAAAAGTGTAAATAGTAACACAACGGTGACTGATGATGTGGAATGCTCATAATATAGAGAACATCTAAATGGATGAACAGAAATATGATAGCATGATTCTAGATTTGTGTCTGGTGTATGGCAAAATTCTGACACAATGTTAGACTCACACACTATTCTGTATTGGGACGTAAAGGAAACTAGTGAAAGTACCGATGCACTACACTAATATAATTACCTCTTTGAGGATGTTACGTTATTTTGTAATTGTAATTTATCTATATGTAGACAGATGAAGGCAGGCAGAGAGCATAGTGAGCCGAATGTCTACAGATATGTCACTTTTCTCACATTTTTCACTATTCTCGTACATGCAAGGAGGCTTATGTAAAACAATGAATATAACGGAAATAAAATATTTGTAAATTATAATTTAAAATTAAGCCTTCGCGTGTAACGTATATATTAAAGGTAACTTAATCGTGACACAATTACGAGAAGAGACCTTTGATGTACCGTTTATATATACGAGTATTTGCGTTTGTTCCCGTTTTAACAATTTCATTATGATATGTTAAGTGCTTATAGTCCTGGCTTTAATTTACTGCCGTGTTGTAAAACAGATGCTGCCATCTAATTACTGTATATATATACGCTTTTTATTGCTTTATTATCTTAGTCTTTATCAATGTACTAGTGTCAATTACTGGCATATAGGTGTAATATTTTGATATACTTTCTCGAACACATCCGCAGTTTTACCCGCAGTCGAATTTCTGCTGATTTCACCGCGCGGGACTAAGTTATGATTGCTTTGCAGGGCGCCACCAGAACCGTTGAACGTCCTTCAACGTGTAGGGCTGAAAATTTGGCTATGTAACATTAACATAATTAATACCTACCGATATCGTTAAATGTTTCCTGAGTGTTATACATAATTAAATATCAAGCCCGCTAGACTCACGTACGTTCTTTCGGGACGGCCCGACTAGTTCCGGGCCGATACGAGGTCCTTCCTCATGAGCTCCCGCCGATTGCAGCGAGGTCGCCGCGGATAAGATTAGTAGGTATTTGTAGTACAACCAAGGATACGTAACTTCGTAACTTCACGCCTGTAATCCCCGAAGAGGTAGACAGAGGAATGCAGAACATTCCCACGATTCACCGGTTACGTTTACGTCCCACTATGTAATAGGTGGTGAGCCTATTGCCAAGGATACGTCCCTGAAATACTTTCATCACTTCACCTTCTCGTCTACAGTTACTCCAACAATTAATACTACGTATATTTAATTAATCATTACGGATAGATATGTATGTTTTGTTCGGGATAGCCCGACTAGTTTCAGATCTATACGAGGTCCTTCGTAATGAGCTACCGATTAACGAATGAGCGGAGACTGAGTCTATCTGGCTTAATAATTAATTATGTATAACACTCACGAAACATTTTACAATAAACTAGATATATTAATAAAAAATCTGTATGAATTTTCTGATGCCGCAAATATTTTGTTGATAAATATTTATTTGGTTCGCTCGTCTGTTGTCTGTGTACATATTTTGTCAAACGAATATTTATACATACAATAAATATATACATATATATTACATATCATAACAGTTAACATGTCTGCTTGTACAGTCTTGTTTAAATAAAGCAGACCATACGACTTCATGTTTAAATTTCCAATATAATGTTTACCGAATATTAAACTCACTAAAAATACTATTGCATATCCTTCAGCCGTCTTCCCACATACCGTATAAGCATACAAATGCGCCGGCTAATAATTGACTACGCTACACTCGAGGGCAAGCACAACACAAATCTCGGACGGTGTGTAATCGGCCTAATTTACTCGTGTTGCGTAATTAATAACCTCCGCGTAATATCGCCCCGATGACTGATACGGCTCGTGTGTCACGCGCGTTAATTCCGATATAAGTGCCTACACGTGGCGGTGGGACTTGGTAATTAAAACTGAGATGTATATGTAAATATGGGTCAACTATATTATGAATTTTATTGATATATTGGCTTAATAATATATCAGTAAATACGTATAAGTAACTCGAGTTTTTAATTTTGGTTATAATTCAGATTAGCGAGTGATTGATTTTCGAATCCAGGGTTGCGAAATCAAGGCCCTCTCAGAAGTCCCGCTTAGACTCGTTGCGTGGTTTAGGATAAGAAAACCATGTTTGAATGTAACACTATTATTATTATTAACTGTAACACGCCTGTAATCCTCGAAGAGGTTGGCACGGGTTGTAATGATCTCTTACGCTTCATCAGTTACGTTCACGTCCCGTTATGGAATAGGTGTTGGGTCTATCGCCACACATCGGACACAATACAGACTCCTAGTCACTATAAGAAAGTATATATTAAAACTGGGAGCCGAAATTTGAATTCAGGAATTCTCGTATGTGCCCGATGCATGGCAATAGGCTCACCACCTATTTCATAGTGGGACGTAAACGTAACTGCTGGAACGTGGTAGTGTTCTGCATTCAACTGCTTACCCCTTGGGGAATTACAGGCGTGAAGTTAGAGCCGAGCCATTATTAACTTAATTGTCTAATTAAATTAAATTAATAAAAAGAGTTTTGTATACTTTGAGGTAAGGTGGCTATGTGTGACGATGCTTTATACTCGAAATAAAAAGAAATTTCTAATTATATAACATTAAAAGCTACAGCGAATGCTCGCGCAAATGAAATAAAACTTTCTATTTTTAACACAAATATGAAGCCAGAGAGCGTTAAATGTACGCAAAAATGACCAGTTAAAGTCGTGTCTGTCGAAAAAAAGTAGTTTATTGTTTATTCACATATTTCTATTTGAAGCTCTAGAATATTCCCATTATACGTGGTATACGATATTGCGTTTTAATATCAACCTGCCACAAGATTTATTCGGGGCTCGCTAACGCCTACACAAGTCACACGCTCAGATGAGTGTGTTGTGAAAATTTAACATCAGCCATCTCCCCCGGGCTAGTTGGGCTTCAAAGGGTGTTCCGTTTACGTACACGAAATTTGTTTCACAGCGGATGCATTTCGAGGGTGGCGCTCCCTATGAATAATATTAATGTCTCGAGTTATCTTGTACAAGTACTGTATATATTTATATATTATTATCGCATCGTCGGTATTATTGCATCGCTCCACCCGATGTTATACAGGGGGGGCAACCTAGTTTCAAATATTTCTATTGTTACATGACATTTATCATTATTCATATACCTACGCTGATGAGTCTCGAAGACTTCTGAGACCACCGTCAGACAGTTTATATTTGTTCAATGTGAACCACATAGGATATGTCATATAGTGTGTTGATCACACTTTATCTGGTACATCGGGTTAAAACTGGGTTGTAACGGGTTAAAACTGATTACATATTACTGTTATATATACCCAACATTATTCCTTACAACGTTATCAGTGAAGAGATGATAGTATAGACTTCTACAAAAATACTCATTTATCTTACATTGAAAAACATTTGATTTTATCTTTTTCATTATACAATATTTAAAAAAAACTTGTGTTAAAAATATGTTACGCAGTATACGACGTCGAAGCCATTTGAAAATAAAAATATAATCTCTTTTGATTCAGTTAATCAGAGCACCTGATAATCTGAACAGGTATCGACCATTTAGCTTTTGGAGATGTATTAAACAAATTAACTAATTGGATTCATTTTGTTATACTTCGTCGTATCGCGGGCGTGGCCTATTCCCACCCCTCGACAACGTATTAATTACAATTTTCTGCTTTTCAACTTTACTTGGAAATTTGCTCTTCAAAGGATGCAGTAATAAGCTTTTTATCTTGGCTTCTCAAAACCTGATATTTTTAGAAATTTTGTAATGTAATATACGTCACTTGAAATAAGAATAAATTGCAATAGATTTAAACTCTATGTCAGAGGCTTTAAAGAGTTTTAAAGGGAATGTAGAGTTCTAAACTTAAATAATAATATATGTACATAACATCACGCCTATAAGCGCCGAAGAAGCAAGCTGAGGAATTTAGTATACTCCTACGTTTCATTAGTTAAGTTTATACCCTACTATAGAATAGGTGGTGAGCCAATTGCCTTGCATTAGGTACATTTCCAGATTCCGAGCTACTACTAGAAAATCTTAATTAAAAAAATCCAATAGTCGACATGACTCGGGATTTGAACCCAGGACTTCCTGATCGACAGTCACGCTTGCAACCAACACGATCAACGAGGCAGTCAATAATAATACATATCACCTTAAATTCCAACACATAAACTTTCACATATAGGTAGTTCAACACATACGCAAACAAACTAAACGTAAAACACACATAAACAAACAGGCGCTATATTACGACGACATTTTTAGATTTCTTTAAGTGTGAACGTTCAATGTGACACCGCAAAGTAAAATTACACGCTTCGCGGAATATGATAGAGGGTCCCGTGGAGCCGAACGCTAAAAACGGTAAAAAGTAAAATTTGACATTATACATTTGCCGCGAGACGATCGAACGTTCCAGAATTTTCCTGAAACATTGCGGAAAATCTATGAATGCGAATGGCTCGGTAATATGTCATCCGTGAAAATCATCTCCTTCCTTCTTTCTGTATTTGTTCTTCTGAAAATTTATTTTTCAAAGTAGGTCAATCTTTCTTTTTTATTATTATTAACAGCGATTTTCAAAAAGCGAGATGTCACAGTAGTTAATTTTATTTAATTAAGTACTGTCAGGTATTGTAGGCTGTGCTTTAATTCATGTATTTCCTTCTTAACATAATACATTGACCGGTAACTGGTTGTAAGTTTAAGAATATACTGAAGAAAAAATTCGGACATGAAAACGTCTGCTTCATTGGTCGTGATGTTTGCAAGTGCGACTGCCGATTTGGAGGTACCTAGTTTGATTCCAGGGTCGAACACTACAAAATTTTCTAGTTAGAAAATTATCTACTAGACAATAAACGTAAAACGTAACTTGACGCCTGTAATCCCCGAAGAGGTAGGCAGAGGAATGCAGAAAACTCACACGTTTCACTGGTTACGTTTTACGTCCCACTATGTAATAGGCGGTGAGCCTATTGCCATGTTACATACTAGAAAATGTAACTTCCAATTGTGGTAGTGGTTCGGAGTCTGGATGTAATATAATAATATCTTCTGACATCTCTACACACGGCCACCTGATCGCATATTAAGAGTCAAGAAAGCTTGTGGTGTGGTAACCAGGCGGCTGATAAACTACATAAATATATACATACTTAAACAGATATTTTTTTACACCCAGTCACAGAACAAATACTTGTGCTCACACAAATATTTATTCTGGGTATGAATCGACTCCCCGGTGCGACGGTCAGGTTCACTAACCTCTACACCAACGGGCCGGTCAAAATGCCATGTGTGACGTCAACGTAACCGGTGAAACGTGCGAGTGTTGTGCATTCCTCTTTGGGGATTACAGGCGTGAAGTTACGTTAAAAACGTATTTCTTAAACCTAATCATAGATTTTATTGCATGTTGTTAATATACTTGTCACAGGATATCATCATTCCTTAAAAAGGATACTGGCAGATATATGTAAGTTCAAAATCCAAACGAGTTAGAACTTCGAAATACTTAGCGTGACATCCGAAGAATTTAGTATATTACGACAATATTAAATAGCAAATTGAGTCGGAACGAGATCCAGCGAGCAGATTTATTTCATGAATGTTGATATTGCCGTCTCCGCAGTCGGCGTCGCATCGTGCCGAACTCGCGCCGGTCGCCTTGTTTAAACATATACACGCATATATCACACTCTTACGGGATATGTGTCGAAACACAACGCTACAAAGATCAGAAATTATTTTGGTACACGTGTAGATATTTTCCTTAATTACGCTATAATAAATAGAACAACCAAGGTGGTTTTCGAATGGACCTAAAATAAAACCGTGTTTGACTTAGAATTCACATTGTACTGTAATATAGAATTATAACATAACGTTACTGTGATAGATATAAAACTATTATTTCGTTTATATATGCATTACGCATATGTGGAATGGACCGTGCAACAGCTGTGTCCAGGAGTGAACACGTGGCACGCCAGTAGCGACATCTACGTGACTGCGTTTCATACATGCATTCCAATACACTACAGAATCACTAAAGAATACTGCTATGAATTATATAAGAACAATTGTATGAGTAAACTAATATCTGAAAGATTCATGAATGATTTATGAAAGAAATAGAGAATAAAAGATTTGTGAGGTATTTAACAGGTGGTGTTAGCAGCGTAACGTTATATTTCATTGCTGTAAAGAGTCATCAAATAATGTCATGGACATTTTTATTTGCAGTTTTTTGTTTTCATTTAATGATTTCTCTTGCTACAGCAAATGTTAGCAGATTTGACCAGCAGATACACCTAGAGCAATATAAGCCTTCAGCACATTTGTTTATAATATACTCACCGAGCAGTGACATCCTGGTGGTTTGAAATTCGGCTTCTCACTCCGGGGGACAGGGTTCAAATCCTAGGACGCACCTCCTAAAATATGTGCGTTTTAATACTCGCTATAATGGTGAAGGAAAACATCGTGAAGAAACCTGCACATCTTGGAATTCTCAAAAAAAAGTGTTCTCTAAGGCGTGTGAAGTCTGCCAATCTGCACTTGGTTAGCGTGGGAGACTATGGCCTTAACCCTCCCGTTCTGGGAGGATACTCGTGTTCCAGCAGTGGAACGATAAAAGGGTCGATATCGTATATCATATACTCCTTTACATTGAACATTAATTAACTATCCATTTTCAAATCTATTTATAAATGTCGGAGATAGTCATTAGTGCTGATGTTGTGTTGTGACGCATAGTACTAGAGATGGCAGCACCGTCGCTGATACTAGTATGGACACACAATGGATCGCAAGCGCGGGCGCCACCAGGCGGCGTAACAGTCGCCTGTCAGTGCGTGGCTCACTGTTTTCGCGCGCTTCGACGGAGAAAACCGTAGGAATACTTTCGTTGGAGCTGTCGCAGTGTGAAGTGATCACGGAACTGTCCCACGTTTTATTGTGTGCCGCTGTTCAGCTGTGTTTTATTGTTTATAAAATGAAGTGTTGT
>DWEI01001177.1:0-17620 GCA_018245875.1 Mysoria ambigua | reverse complement strand
GGTGAATCGTGGGAATGTTCTGCATTCCTCTGCCTACCCCTTCGGGGATTACAGGCGTGAAGTTACGTTACGTTTCTTACCTTTTTTAATCTACGAAATCGATGTACTTACCCGAATTTTACGAAATTTGAAAGCAGATTAACTGCTAAACTGATCATGTTTTTACTTGCGACGTTTGCAGTTGCTATTCTGTTCATAGTTATGTTTGTCACAAATATATACCCTAACTCATCCGAATGAGCGGTTCCCGGGTAGTTAATGTTATAATTTAATTTAGCCCAGTTTAAGTCGCCGTCAAAGTCAAATATGTAAAAGTATAAAGCATTGCTTTTACGTCTATGTTTGTATAAATTTACCCAAGCATAAACATTATAGACATATCGAATATCCGATGTTAGCTGAATAAGTTTATCTAGAGAGAATTTTTCCGAATTATTTTTGTAAAAATACAACTGACTGATATCATCACCCAACTGTTTCGCTTCTTTGGATCCATCAGGGTACTCTATATCAGAAGGTATACATAACGCATTATCTTTTAGCAAATCATCTACGGCATTCTGTTTGCTCAGTATTGTTGGCAACATATATATACCTTCTTCTGAATTTATTCCCGCCAAAATTGGAATGTTCTGGATCAAACCTGATTTTTCGATTGTTTCCAACGGATTGTCAGTTATTACGGCGTGCGAAGACTTTTTTTCAACACATGGAGCAAATAAACTACAAGTGTTTAAAACGTTAGCGTTCCTCTCGCTCATGTTTTTAAACGCTTGTATCATATCAAACACATCGGATTTTTGTAGTTCATTGAAAAGTTGTTGATCATCACTGTATTCTATACCAAGTTCTTTAGCTAAAGATAAAGCGTCGTTTCGCGGATTTAGAGATATAAATCTATTGTTTAAAGCACTTCCACTTATGAGGATTGCTTGTTGAAAGAGGCCAGATGTTTGTTCTGTCAAGGTCAAGTAATGGACTAAAGCGGCGCCCGAACTGTGTCCGCCGATTGTTATTTTACTGATATCTCCTCCAAATTCTGGCACATTCGTCTTGATCCATTTCAATGCTAATATTATATCTTTGAGACCTGCATTGCCTGATGCTTCGTGTGTATCTAAGGCGAGAAATCCCAATGGGCCAAACCTGAAATGATTTTGTAAGCTATAATCTACATTTATAAATGCAAAAATATTGATTGTGTACAAAAATTGTGAAAACCTGTAATTCAATGTAACGAAGATTATGTTACGTTGTAAGAAAAACTGCGGGCCATATATGTAGTCCGAGTTGCCGGATAGCTTCGCCAAGCTGCCGCCGTGAACGAACACGAGCACCGGCAGCAGGCGTGTGGAGCGTTCGGGCACGTAGACGTTGAGGAACAAGCAATCCTCGCTCATTTGGTCGAAGCGGTACGGGTTCTGCCATTGCGGACACACATATCCTTCCCGGGTTGCGTCCAGTACATTCTTCCAAGGTTTTTTCGGTGTTGGAGGCTGCCAGATATAAGATAACACCATAGATATGAGGATCTCGCATTAAAATTATTGTATTTAGAATTAATAATATGTTTCAGATGATGATGATGATGATGATGATGATGATGATAATGATGATGAATATGTTTCAGCTTCGCTCACTTACGAATTCGAATTATTTCGCCTTAGAAATCCAATCGACATTTAAGTATAATTTTTCAACTGATGAGTGAAGATACAATTGCGCAGTGATAAAATTGCTGTTAATATTTTTATTATGAACCGAGTACGTAGGTTTTACATTTTGGATACAAGAAACAAATACCACATGTACAAAATTTTCCATTAGCGTCAATTATGTTTATCGTTTCCTTATTGATTACGAGCCTCGTTTCAGAATGTCAAAGGTTACGGCTTTATTTTACATATAGGTACCAAGATACACAAATAATTAACTTTTCCAATGAATTTAATATTCGATTCGTTTATTGGCACTTTGCAATATTTAAATATTTGAAACAATTCTTTTAAATCTAAGTAGTCCAACCTTTTTTAAATTTATTTACCTAATAAATATTTGTCTGTAAAACATGTGAATATGAATACATTACCTGGAACCTTGCCGAGCCTGCAGTTGTTTCGGCATACGGGATACCTTGGTACGAATAATATTTTAAGTTACCGTAATAGTTCAGTTTTCCCCGCACTGGGCCATTAGTGGTTTCGACAACGATGTTGCACAGCGCACAAGTATTCAAAACACTTAAATTCGCTATGTATATCAAAAGTAATTTAGCTTTCATTTTTGTATTGCACGATAACACGAATTTTTGTCATCTAAACACTGTTGTTCTGAATGGTAACAGTAAAGTAGGATTTGTAAAAGCGAGTATATAATATCATGGTATTATAACAGGTGTACTCCGAAGCAGCTAGTTATTATTTCAATTTACTTTCTTGAATATATTACGTGTGTAAGCGTGCAAAATAAACAAAGATATTCGATTAATAGTTTGTAACGTGTTTAACATGTAAACGTGTTTAATTTGTACCGTTTAACATGAAAACCATGACATTAACGAATGATAATCATTATAATCTGTCACGATATATCGGAACGGTGATGTTTCAAATAACACTTCAATATTTCTTAGATTATTTATTATATATAATAATATCATTTGGTTTATTCCTAATCAACTTAAACATAGGTATTATTTACAAATAAATTAAGACAATATATTATTTGATGCCGACAATATTATATAAAAAAATATTAGGTATTGGACTTTGTAAGAAAGACGATGTTCATTTTTACAGACATAGACTACAAGTTGTATTGTATTGAATACAATGATCTACAATCTACATTGTAACAGGTCATACAACTAATGAACAAACAAAAATACATTGGTTTTACTTCGTCTTGACCAGTAAATAATATTACAACATAGATTAAAATATCAAAATTGGTGCATATTTAAATATCTCAAAATTATTTTAACCCATTAATCTATAACTCATTATAAAAAATCCGTCATCACTTCTGATATATTCTAAGTACCTACATACATTGACTACGGTGTTTTTATTGTCTCACCTTTTAAAATATTCATTGTATATATATTGGAAATACGATTTGTGTTGGTCTCACGTTTCAAGTTATTAAGGACATATTTATTTTTCAATTTTTCGTTTGGTCCGTTCCCAATTTGATAATCTTATTACGTGTATCTATATATCTATGTATCTAAATTGTACCAAGTGTTAGAACCTGAAAACATCGTTCGCGACCCTTGCGCGGTCTGCGGGCGGCGGGGGACGGAGGCGGGGGCGACAGAAGTGGCGTTTGATTAACTGTTACTTACGGTATTGTAGAGGTTCCTACGGACTTTGACGCACTTTATATAAGAGATGTTGATTTTAGATATCGTTACATATCTACAAATCTTAAATAATACACATAAACATATGTAACTAGTTGTAAATGTAAATATAGTAAAATACTAAATTTGGAGAAATATTAAAATTTAATTATTCATATTATATTAATTATGTATTATTTTGCGCTGTAAGAACTGCCCTGATATTATCAATTATGATTCGTCTCTGCATTTTTATGGGAAATTTATGTGGAGCTATTTGAGCCAGCAATATCTGATTGTGATGTTTAAAATACAAATAATACTGTTCACTAAATAAACTAAATTTATACATCATTTTCTCTTGATAATTTTTCAATATTTATTTTTATAACTCCGTCCTCATAGCCCGCGGACCATGGCAGAGTTGCCAACGATTTTGCCGGGCTATAAAGTGTCACTTCGGGTGTTGCCATTGAAAGACATACCTAACAAATAATAAATTAAAATCCTAACTCTAGTCGGTAGGTGGTACATAATTAAAGGTAGTTTACTCCTCATACTACTCATATGTAGATATGTGTACACGAGTGTGTATTGGGCCTATCCGAAAATATTGGACATAATATTGGTAAAGGAATTGCTTATGGTCGAGAAGAGGCCGGGCGCGGGGGAAGGCGGCGGCGGCGGGCGCGGCGGGAGCGCCATCGGTCGGTAATACGGCCCTCCGTCTATACGCTGGAATATCAGATAAAATTTAATATAACATACCTACGCGTATCGAAAAAAATAAGTGATTCAACGATTCATCTATTGAACTAAAAGCATCGCTATGATAATAATGATGAAGACAATTGATGATGTTTATAACGATTTATAAGCAATGTACTTTAAAACTTGATAAAATGGACGAACGAATTAAAACAAAATCAAAATAGAATTAATGCCACTTTATAATTTGAACATGAATTACTTATCAGGTGATCATATAAATATTCCTCTAGTTAAGGTTATTACTATTATATTACCATTTAATTGAATTTATACACGTAATATATTTTAAATATGAATAACTTTGAGCAAATTAAAAACAGAAATAATAATGGAAAGCAATGGAAATAAAAAATAAAAGTTTTCAAAGTAAAGCATGAACGCTATTATCATCGGAACGAATAAGAATTAAGCTTCAAATATGGGAGATAATACACAATAAATATTCGGTCTCTACTTAAAATAAAATAAATTGCGTACCACGATCGGGCTCATCCTACGAAGCTTAGTAAGCAGATTCCACATAGAAAGCTTGTTTAAACACATCGTATTAGTAAAATAGTATCATTTGGCTTCATACTCCATAATATTATAATCATAATGTGATAGCGAGGTAATTTTAAAAAGTTCAAAGAAATATCTGCGTAGTCACAACATAAAATTATACTTTTATTTTACAGAACGCGATAATTTAATATAGAAATTTTCATGTTTGTAAATACTACGCGTGTTACTTGCATGAACATGTGCTTTCAACATACCTGATTTACAACTAAAATTCTATTTTTAATGTAGTGTCTATTATATCATTGCAATACCGTCCCTTAGCTTACAAATCCTCATAAGTCATTTTTACCAAGTTTAATTTTTTTAGGGTCATCATCAAAACTATCAAATTGTAAACATGTGTTCCGACTTAGCCTCCCGTCTTTTGACCAGTACGTATAGATTTATAAATAAAGCGAATTTTGCGCTGTACTACTTTCGCATTACGGCATCTTATCGATTGAAATCTCTATCATGGAACCATCTGTTATACGAGCAATGAACAGCTCTATCCAAAGGAATTAAAATGTGGAAATCGCCAATTTTGACTCGAGCAGTGTTGTAAGGAAAGGGACGATATGTCATGCAGCATTAATAAATAATATACATAGCGTCATGGCGGGTGCTGGTTATAAATCATGCAACGAAATGTTTTAGCTTCATAAATAAAATTAAAAAATAAATCTTACCCGCGTCTCCTAGCACCGGCGCCATGTCATTCTAGAAATTCTTTGAAACATCTACAAACTATGGTAATTGAAAGACTTGATTTTGAGCGGTATAATTAAGTATATTATTAAAAGAATATAATATTATAATAACAGGTGTGTGCCTTTTTTACAATTATTACTTACATGAATAATGAAGAAATTCTTGGTGCTTTAATGAAAATGAAGTTAATTTGTTTAAATTTAACTTGATGATTATTTACCTACAATTATTTACCTACGTATCATTGCTTGAGTGAAATACATTTTACAATGTTATATATTTTGGTAATTAATTGAATACTCATTGGTAATTACTAAGTAAAATATGTTTATATTATAAGTGATTCAATACTTTGAATAATATCTGTATTATTAATTATTAATCTCTTAAGTTCATGTGACATAACGCCTTTAATCTTCAAAGAGGTAGGCAGAGGAGTATAGTACACTCCAAGGTTTCACCAGTTACATTTTGTCTCCCACTATGTAATATGTGGTGAGCCCGTCCTGACGCCGAACAACTAATAGAAAGTCTAAGGTCAATAGTGCTCGATCCGAGATTGAAATCCTGGACTTCTCGATCGGCAGTCGCGCTTGCAACAAATACGACCAAATAATCATAATTTATTTAAATTGGTGAAATAACACATATTGCCTCCTCTGTCTGATCCACACTGCTGGTAGTGAATTCAGTCTTGAGCATTAGGCTTAGTTCACATGAGCGCGCGGTACCGCGCGGGACCGCATGGGACTTTCACCTGTAGGCGCGGTAGTCTGGCCTTACCATAGACTGAGAATACACTTGGAGGTTGGAGGCAATTTGTTTATGGATTTTATACCGCAACCGAAGATGTCGGACAAGACCGATATTAAGTTAAAGCCTTTCTTTTTCAAGTCCGCGCGGTCATGTGGACTGAGGCTTATTTTCATAATTCCCTAAAAACGTTTTTGTTTTTGGCTAATTAAAAAATAAAATAGACGGCATGAAGTGTTTCAAGTGAGTGAGGTATTGTATTGGTGGCGAGGAGGAATCGCACTACACCGCGCAAAGCGCTCCGTCGCGCCGCTCAGTAGCCGGCGGGCGGCCGGCGCGAGCGGGCGCCGGCGCCGGCGGCCGGCGGCGCGCCCGCGGGCGGCGCCGCTGCCTACGGTGTGTACAGCTACAAGTGACGTCGCCATCCCGCACGTTACCATTCATATTTACATACGTTCCAACCAAAACCTCCCAACCTTACTATGAGTGCAAGTTGAACTAATTTCGCTTTATTTTAGATGATATTTTCAACAATATTACGTTTAAAGTTACATTACATTTTCTTCAACTTGACTGTTATTGATTAAATAGCATTTTTTTTTACAATGTGACAATGTTAAATCGATTTGTCAAGTCGATTTTGAAAATATCAACTAAGTAGAGTTCTATATATTCATAGATGCTGTTCGGTTACTTTAAATAAACTGTTCATACACTACAATTGTGTGACGGTAATATTTTTTTCTTCCATTATGGTACAGTTTTAGTGACTATATTATATAGGTACCAACGATTTTAATTTAATAAATCATATTAGTGTTTTTCTCTAGGCATTTTTTCCATTTAACTTGCGCATGTCAGTAATAGGTATTTGCAATATTTACAAGAATATTTTACATCATTAAAAGAGAAATTTATTTACCTTCGCCGAGTGTAGCGTTACGTTCAGGAGCGTGGGGTGGGTGTCGATCACGATGAACTCCACCTCCTGGGGCAGGTACCCGTCCGCCGATACCTGAGAGTATTAATAAAATCCAAAAAAATATATAATACATATGGGCGTATAATCATTCAAACAAGATGTATACAGCTATCTTAGTAACTTTATGAAACACGGTTGAAAAGTAAGAGAACAATAGAAAAAAAAATGGGTGCAGGGTTAACCTTCAAGTACCCCATGGATAAACACTTTGGAAACGCTATTAAATTGAGAAAACAAAAGATTTATAGGACAAGCAAAGTACAGGAAGGAGGCATGTTTCGAATATGAAATAATGGGCCGAAATAGTAAAATCGAGTTAGTACATTGAATATTGCCAAAAAATATTTTATAAAACAACAGTTTGTTGACGATGTATACAATTAAGAGATTAAAATAGCTGCTTAATTCGGACGTATATTACTGTTATCGGAGCATGATTTATCAATGACATGTAATTTTAATGCTTAAAAGATAAGTAAATAGAAATTCCAATATAGATACTAAAGATATTAATGGTATTTTGTTTATTAAAAGTAATACATAACAATTTTTTTTTATTTAGCATAAGGCTCACGCTTGACTGCTAGTTAAAAAAATAAAAAGAATATTAAAACAAACGAATTAAAATTAGACTTTTAGTTGAAAACGCGTATTACGTAACATCACGCCTGTAATATGTCTGTACACGATCAACGAGGCAGTAAAGAACACGTATAAATAATGAGTAAACGTGAAGGGTCCTACCTCGAGGCGGTAGGTGCCGGGCAGCAGCAGGCGCCAGAACTCGCCGTACTTGGTGGTGCGGTAGGCGACGTCGCGGCCGCGCACGCGCACGGCCGCGCGCTCCACGGGCGCGCCGCCCTCGTCCGTCACGAACCCGTGCGCGCCGCGGTGCGCTTCCGCCAAGTACTTGATCAGCGCCTGAACGTAATATTTCATATGAAAAACAGGATTTTTTTTATTATTTTTTTATTGAACAACGATACCCACTTAACCTACCACTTTAGGAATACTTTTCTTTTTATTCCATAGCAATACTAATTGTAGCTGCTGAAAATAGCGTTACATATTTCTCAATTTCAAGTATTTCATTAGGTTAAGTTCTAGCATAGAATTTTCTATTAATGAACTTGGAAAAATTGTTTTGATTTTTATAAACAATACTTATATACGATTGGTTTTTATTTCTTATGTTTCTATGAAAAAAAAGACATTTTGCCGCCTTGAAGGAATCCTGTATTTGTACCTGACAATAAGTTATCATTAAGCATGAAATTTAATTTCAAAATTGTAAAACAAACAAACAGACAATACTAGGAAAATATTTATTTTGTGGAGTCCACATTTAGCTATAAGTAGGTATTACGCAACTACTACCAAGTAGGCGCAGACACGTGGCACAAGGCCGACGCTTGCCCCCGAGACCGACATCCGGACGCCAGACGCGGGGCGCGGGTCTGCCGGCCGGCTGGGAGGTTGCGGCGGACGGCCTGCCCGCTGGCGCACGTCACATGTCCCGTAGGACGGGCCTGCGTGGGCGGCCGCCGCTGGCTGGGGCTACACAAGTAGTTTAAGTCCCTGTGTCCCAGCCATCAAAGGCGGTAGAGGGTGCACCATGGGGTTTTAGCCGGTTCGAGTCCAGCATAACCATCTGTGCCTCCAAGTGGCGCAGTAGTATCTATGACGGGCTTCCCCACGTTAAAAAAAACTACTACGAAGTAGCGGGTATCATATTTAAAAACACTTTATGCACAGATTTAATGTGTATTACCTACCATTTTATCGTTCGTTTCCCAAATGTGCACCTGATGTCGTAAAAAGTTACCACGACCACGGGCGAAGTCACCCAACATAATAGCTATACATTTAGTACGTAAATGATAACGAGAACGAACGTTCAATCGATTAACTGTATCTTATCTAGACATGGCGGTGCACATAATAAAGAAGTCAAGGAATTCGAAACGATAGTTGGCTTCGCACAGGTGCTAGAAGACGCTCGCTAAAATGTATCCACGTATTCTCCTTGGCGTAGCGATAGTTTTTCACACAACGAACGCGGCGAACGGGGAGGCGCGGGTGGCCGTGGCCCGCCTCTTGTCCGCCAACGTCACGGGCACCATATCGTTCACGGAAACCGAGGGGGGGGTGCGCGTGAGCGGCGTCATCACGGGGCTGGCGAGCGGCAAGTACGGCTTCCACATACACGAGCTGGGCGACGTCACGACCTGCGACACGACCGGCGCGCACTTCGAGCCCGACGGCGCCAGCCACGGCGGCCGGCAGCACGCCGTGCGCCACGTGGGGGACCTGGGCAACGTGGAGTTCACGGGCTCCGGCGCGCCGGTGGCCAACGTGCACTTCGTCGACCGGCTCATCGCGCTGAGGGGCCGCCACAGCGTGCTGGGCCGCGCGCTGGTGCTGCACGCGGGCGCGGACGACCTCGGGCTGGGCGGCGACGAGCTGTCGCTGGTCACCGGCAACTCGGGCCCCAGGATCGCTTGCGGCGTCATCGGAATAAAGTCGCCCGGCGAGCCGTGGAACTCGGCGGCGTTCGCGTTGCCATCCATGGTCCTTCTCGTTTGTGGAGTGTTTTCATTTGTGGTCCTTTCGTAACCGTATCAATGTGATCTTTTAAATTTTAAATTTAGTTTCGTCAATAATGTTAAAGGACGACCTTTATGTGTAGTTCAAAATATCTTTCGAACTTGTTGAAGTTTAGTGATCTGGAAGCTGTCTATGGTACGGCTATTTACTGACCTGCTTGTTGTCCAGCCAATACTTGGACAGCTCGTGCGCCGGTGGATACTTGCAGCACGATATCTCGAGCGTTATTTCCATGCAGCCATGCCATAAGTAGTTATAGTCTTGCATGCCACCTGTTTAAATAAATGTTTACATGTCATTAAATGTGTTAGTGTAATTACTACGACATATTTTTCCCTATGACCTGATCGTTATTTCTAGTGCAGCCCGTACATGGGCCGAGCTGCAACCTTTTTCACGCTGCACTGTGAAGTACGCAACTAACAGTTGTAGAGCGTGTGGCAGAATGAACGCCTGCAGTTTATTCTATCAATAGAGAATTGCGATTTGGGCAAAATATGGCTTTGTGGCTATATACACAAAATATATTTTGTGTCAGATGTTTGGAGCCATTTTCAAGGTGTCCGACGAGGTTTAACGACTATTATCTATCAATACCAACCAAATCTCTCCTTTTAATGTATCTTCCGAAGCATATCTTAGCAATTTTTAGATTCTGAACTTTGCACATAGGTATATGAGTGTCCAAACTAGTGTCAACACTGTCGTTGTTGGACAAAAGATCTGCTACCACGTAACACTAATATCAGGTAAAACTCTGATATTACTTAAGTAAAGAACACAACTTTATTATGCTTACGCTATCCTCTTAGTTTAAGAAATTCTTGTAGCACATACCTACATATGTAGATACCTCGCACCCAACGTAAACCTTAAAGTCGATCTTGATTAAACTAGATCTGTATTAGGCCACAGTGAATTTTCAGAGCAGCGGGCATGTCCGAGGTACCTGTGAGCGGATACCAAGCGGCGCCGTTGGTGATGCCGTGCTCGAAGCGCTGCGAGCCGGACTTGCAGGACACGCCGCGCGCCATCTTGGCGTGGTTGGTGGAGTACACGAGCGCCAGGTGGCGGAACACGTCGTCGTCCGGCGCGATCGACGGCGAGTGCGCGTGGCCTTGGAACACTGCGTTCAGGGGACATGTTCCACGAACACTCATATTAATCTTATCCGTACACAAAACATCCCCCGCTCAGCCCAAAAACAAAGCATCTGGCAACAAAAACGCAAACAAGAAGGAACATATCAAGACATTAAAAAAAAAATTGTACGTCACCGGAGCACAACACTGAAGATCTGCAAATTCCTGATAATGGCAGCAATAACAGATAAATATGAAACGTTACTGTGAAATTCTAAACGGAGACGCATATTTATAAATGTATTGTTCGTCAATAGTTAAATACTTACTAGAGTTCGGGGTGTTGTCGAAGGGGTAGGAGGCCACGAGGGCTCCGCCGTGCAGCGAGCCGGAGAGTACGAATTGTATTTTGCCGATCCACTCCTTCACGGCGTCCGTCTCGGGCTGCGGGATCTTCGTGTTGGTCTTGAAGTAGTCCGGGAAGTTGCGATTCAGGTCGAAACGGCGGGCGTTGTGTCTGTGGAAGAATTAAAAAAAAAAACAATTGTCATTTGCGTCTTGCGTTTGTATCGAGTTTAATTTAATATTTTTTGATTTTGCTCAGACATCCAAGATAGCATACGATAAAATAAAAAGATAAATGTAGAATTAATTATATCACATGGGATAACTATATAAAATGAAAAACAAATTATATTATATACAGACCAAGATAATCATATAATACTGTTCTAACTAATACTTATATTTTCTTCAAAATTATTGAAATAATACTTTCTCTATGTTTAACTTTTCATAATTTATCTTGTTTTAGTGCATACTCTGTATAACATATGTTAAACAAGCTGTGTCCGCGACTTCGACCGAGCGTAACTTAAAAAATCTAAAATGAAAGTAGCCTAAGTTATTCTTTATGAAATTCGGCCCAGCCTTTCTAGAGATTAGCCGAAACAAACAGACAGATAAAAAAAGAAAAAAATGTATTTTGGTATATGTCACTTGTGTACACAAATATGCCTTTAGTAAAAGGTGGTTATTTTATTGTCACAAACAGACATTCAAATTCCATTTATCTGTATGTGTAGAGTATAGATAATGTACCAAAAATGGGTGATGTTGATATTGTGACAGAATACATATAAATACAAAATTGCACGTGTCCCGTTGCGGTGCGCTGTGTATTATAATATCAATAAGTATCGTGTCCATCGCTGAAGTTCTGTCATAATATACGTTTCTATCGCTGTTCTGCACTGATTGCTGTAACCGTTTGAACGATATAGTGAGAATGAGTTTTTAAATAATTGTCCAGTTTCACATATACAATAAATAAATTTTTATAGATTTTAACGATTACTGAAATATATGATTTTGCTAGCACACCAATTTTCTACTACGTATTATGAAACAAAATATAGTTCAATTACCTGCCATGCACAGTGTCACACTGGCCCTCCCGGGATATGGAGAAGCCGTCCGGGTTCATGGAGGGCATCAAGTGAATCCTCGTGTTGTCCAGCAACCACTTGATGTAGGGGTCCGTGTCGTACGACGTCACCAGATGCTGCGACAGAGACGACCAATGGCGAAACACTCGCGAAACTACATGTACTTGACACTCAAACAAATCAACATTTTATGTAAAGTAAACGTAATATAAGCATTTGTCGAAATTTGACCGCATTTCATAAAAAATAATTTTTTTTTTGAGATTCTATTATCAAAGTTTATTGGGTACTTTTTGCTGTTTGAATAGAAATTGTTATTATCACATTGACAATATGAACGCAAACAATAAATGATTAACTGTTATTTAATTAAAGAAATAAATTTGCAACACGCGCTCCTTATAATTTTCTGGCTTTCTGCTCTCTTGTTCTACATAGTCAGTCCCGAGCGTAAAGAGGGAATACAGTTTTACATCATACATTCAATTAAATATGTTTATTATACCATGTCATAAATAAAATGTTAAATAGTTTAAACTCTTGTTTCGAACATCCATATAGCCTCCACCCACTTGCGAGGACAGATCAGTACGTAATCTAGCAGTTGAGCACGTAATCTAGAGTTGCTTACAGTTCAAAACTTGCATTTTATCTTTATGTGTTAAATTATCTTTACAAACTTCTTTTTTATCTGTATTAAGTGCAATATTGATAAAAATTATGGTTTTCGCCGGATTTATTACCTTCCAACTGAGGTTTACTGCGAAATAAATGACAGAACAGTTTGGAATATTTTGACATTTACCGTTAGTGCAAAATATTAAACGATGTAGTAAGTTTAAATTAATATAATAAATTTAAGAGTGTAGAAATACGTATTCAGTAAAATTCAATACAACTAATTTATTTTTTTTGACTGGTAAGGGATATTTTTCTTTAACACTGAATTTTTTTCTCCTAGGATCTGCAGGTTCTTCACAATGTTTCCCTTCATCGTTATACCAAGTGATATTTAACCTTAAAACGAACATTTTGTGAATAGGTGCGCGATAGGATCTGAGCCCGGGCTCCCGGGTTCCCGGGCACACTCAATGCTGTACATCAGGGGTGTGGGGCCCGAGATGAACATTTTAGTGGCCCGTTGAATATAACCGACGCAAAAATAAAATAGAAAATCAAAAACGACACCAACATATAAAATTATAATATAGTTAAATGAATACTAATTGATTGTACATTGATGTGTCGTTCCACCTAAAGTTAAGAATTGTTTATTTGGTCCAATTTAGTTTTTGATATAGTTAGCCCTACTGTACAGTGGGCCAAGAAAATGGTGTACCAGTTTAGATTTAGTTTCCTAGCCTTCAATAATTACATTAAATTTCATAGTAAATATCTCTGAAAGAGATGCATAATAATGATGTTAAACCTAATTGATAAGAATACGTACGTCATAGGTCACACATTGGTGCAAGACATTTTAATATTTATTATAAATGGATAAGACATTAATTTCTGCAAAGAAAATTTAAATGTTCTGAGCAAGATTAATATAAACTGCTTCAATTGACAAACTACCTAATTTTTTTTTAAAAAGAAAACTGACAATTAACATTTTGTCAAACAAATACAAAATCACCCTCAAAGCCTGTCAACTTGACCATTGTAGAAACGGATATTTGCTCACGGCTTGTTTGTTCCGTGAAATGCCGTCTTTTAGATCTCATAGAAGCTAATGGCGGTTACACCCGTTTTAATTTTTTTTTTATATTCTTTCTTATATTTTCGAGTTTTGATAATTATTGTGAATATTTAAAAAAAAGATAACAATACAATTACTTTCTTTCCTCATTGACGATATATTAAAATTAATACCGAAATTGTTGCAAAACTGCAGATAATGAGATAAAGATGGCAACAAAAGTTGTCAGATCGATCCGCAAGCAAAACTAACCTTCATCGCCTATTAATCTGCAAGCGGCATTCAGCCTTAGGGCGGTAGACCAGTTGTTTGGCCCGCCGTACACGATACAAAGCGGAAGTGTGAATCACAATACCTGCACGAGGTGCAGCAGCAGCTCGCGGCCCACCGCCTCGTTGCCGTGGATGTTGGCCACGTACTTGACGTCGGGCTTGCCGATCATGTGCTCGTACGGCGACGCGGACACCACCATCACCCACAGGTCGCGGCCTGCTCGCAACAGACGCGTGCCAACACTGGGTGTCGTTGCCAGTACGTATACTTGGGAAGTTATGGCTTTGTGTACATTGTTATTATTATTATTCGTTTCAAATTCAAATTCAAATTCAAATTATTTTATTCATTATAAGGTACTCAATGAAGATCATGATTTAATCATTGTACTTCGGTTTCAGTTAGATGATCGTTGTTGGGTTGATTTTTTGTATTGCCATGAGTACCAAAGCATTTAAATGATTATATCTTGTCATCTGAATATTTTAATACCGATTTTTTTTTAAAACCTCACCCTGAACGGATTTTCCAATAGAGTACAGCGCAGTGAGTGCGGGGTACCGCGCGGAGACGGCGCGCAGATACCGGGTCATCTGGTCGTGGTCATGATACTGGAACTCCAGCTCGGGACTGTCCCTCGATTCCAATTCGCTGATGTTCGTAGACACTTCCCCGTCTAAGTTACAAACACTATATGTAATATCTTCAAATACAGACAAGACAGTAATTGTTTTTGAGGCCATTGCACCTTTAATCGAAATTTTGGATAGGAAGATTCTTATTTATTAATAAAGTTAATTAAGGTTCATTCTTAAACTTGACTTATTCTATCTCGTTATTGTAGTACATCCATAGTGGCAATTCCTTGCTTAAGTTTTCGATATGGTGTGCGAATGTATTTGATGCAAGAGGCAAGTGAGAGTACCTTATAAGCATCATTATTAACATATTAAACTATCTTAAATCATTGATATGCATCTAAGAGTCCATCCAACTTAAATTCGTTCATGTAAATATTACTTTCTACTCATAACCATGACGACGCGCAACCTGCATTAGTGGACACATGTTGAGATTCAAGTATTTAAATATTACTGAATGAATTTGTATCATGATTTACCTGACAGATATCTGGTTTCAGGCTGCGCCTGACCATGGCAAGCCCCTGCAATGGCCAAGAAGACCAGCGCCAACACCCCGCTATTTGAATTCCGCCTCATCTATACACGAACAATCAACATGAAACATTTTTAATGCACAATGATTTCGTGACGTACGTAGCCAATATAAGTACATTATTTTTGGGGCTAGAAACAAGTGTTCTAAGAGATACCCTGCATGAATATTTATGTCCAAATACTCAACCAGTACAGCGTCCCATTGATTATATTGTCCTTAAGATGAACCGCAAAGTTCTTACGACCACATGGGTTTTGACACATTCATAAATAATATTCTTTTATTATAACTTACTATAATGTCCAGTGCTTCGTTCGTAAATAAAATTATTGGAGATGTTTGGTATTTCCAATCGAGTTTATTACGTAAGTGAGGTTTTCCTCGACGCTTTAAAATCGCGTTATAATATATGGTTATTGACGTCGCAACGCAAGATTTTAAAATACCCATGGCTCAAGTGTGCCTGGAAACCGGTTGTCCATACTAAGTATAACAGATATACTATGTTTTAACAGATAACACCATGTAGCCGCATTCGGTTGCGATGTTAGAGATGCATATTACTTTTAAAGTTATGATTTTGGTATTCCGTGGTTCCACTTGGTTACAACCGGTCTCAATTTGAAGGTCACTGGGTCATTGGACCAGCCAGCGATCTGCTGTTAGTCCTACGTACGGAAGTTATATACGGCTACTAGTACTACCGGTAAATTCAATTTAATTAGCATAACTTTAGTAAACATGTCATATTTTAGAGCATTTAATTGTTAATATAATAATCCTATATTCAGATCCATATATACACCTACATACCATATAATTACAAAAAACTCTTCTTTGTTGTCATTGAACTATAATTATTTCTTTGCCTTTGATATGCAACGATATTACTAAATATAATGTTATGTTGAAATTCAGTACTTGAAATTATTAATATTTACTGAAAAAAAATCTACTAACTCTGTAACTACATCTGAGAATGAAGTGTCTGTATGAGGTATATCGTATCTCTGTAATTATCATATTTATTAAGATAAAAAGTTTTATATTCCAGTGTTCTTTGTTCAAAACATAAAACATTTAAAACAAGATGTTTTTGAAAAACGACTATCTTGGGACAATAAAATACATTTTAAAATAAAACACGTTCGTCTCCTGTATACTAAAGTAAAACATGTGTTAGCTCTAACGAAGATGGAGACACCAAGATCCATATTTAATTTGTCTGATGGTGGCGTTTTGGTTTAACTTTCCTTCCGCTGGATGCCATTGACATGTTGACCCTATTGGCACGGACCCGCTAAACGGTTACCACTTTCCTTTTAAAATTACCGAAATTCACAATTTGTAGCATTTATATTTTCCGTTCTCTAGCTCCAATTTACAATTTTACCATTATATAAAAGATTCAAGCTAGATCAGCATTGTCTTAATGACATAAATATGCCTTATCGTCAAATTAACAGTGTCAGAAAATGGTAGACATCTCTATAAAATTGTCAGTTGAATAATAATTACTGTTGTTGACAATAACACTGTAATGTTAACGATTTTACTCCTTCACCTTTTCCACTCGAAGGAAAATTGTACAGGAGAGGATAAATATTATATATTGCATTACAGTTAACCGTTGGATGTTTGTGTACAAGAGTGCGACTTTTATCTTGGGTAGTGCATTTAGTACACTTGTAAAAAAAAAGGTAAAATGTATCATCCACATAGTCGCATGACACAACAGCGCGTTCGATCAACACACAATGCAGCGCACTTTTTGTTTCGTGAAAGTTTTACAGTGTGATTTGAATAAATAGGTAGGCACCACTATGTATCTCGATGAGAATAATGATGATATTTTAAATTCTGTGTACGGATTTCATTTTTATTATGCATTCGACACGCTCATTACTGACACTACTTCATAATAAAACTAACTAATTCTGTTGGTTTAAGTTTTTTTTTCTGAAAAATTGTTTTAACTTGCCTGATTAGTATGGTGTTCAAGCAGTGATAATCTGGATGACACATTTAAGATTATCATTAGTTAATTATTACAATAACATCATTAGTTAACATTAATTATAAAACGAAAATTATGAATAACTAATTTTTCTAAACTATTAATTAAAACAAAGAAAAAGTATGTTTTATTAGGTAAAGCGATTTTAGAGAAATATATTATAAATACTTTATTTTTCTTTCTGCATATATAAGTTTATTTTAAACAAG